>JANPXK010000217.1:0-38438 GCA_024704745.1 Rosa lucieae | reverse complement strand
GAAGAATCCAAGTCATTGAAATCGCAATTATGTAAAAATAGAACTTGATTGAAGTTTGTTTTCTAAAACTTGGGGTGGATTAATATCTTATAGAAAGTTATGAATTCAAAGGTTAAGTTAATTAAATCTTCAAGTAAGTACATAATTTGTTTGATACCTTTTGGGTGAAGAAAATAATGTTGACTTTTTTGTTTTTTTTTTGAATAAAGAGCTGACACAGCTGCTCTCAATCCTTGATTAAGAAATTGAATTGACGAATACAAGGGAGGGGAGGACATGAGCCTAAATCTCTTATTACAATAAGCATATAGAGAACATCCCGAAATAATATAAGGAGTTTCTACATAATATGTATTCTAACATGCACCAATTAGCAAAAATACCCTAAGTATTTATGCGATTGTCAAAAAATGGAAAGAGAAATATTGAAGACTAAAGAAATGAGAGCAGTAGAAAAAAACGTCCATTATTTTTTCAAGAGTTTATTATTTATAGATTTCTTCATAACCCTTCAAAAAACATGACACTTGAATTTAAATAAAAAACCAGCAATCCCCCACAAGATTCAAAACTTCATAAACTCAAAAAATGGGAAGATGAGAGAGAAGGAAATTTATGCAGCTTTTATACCATGCAATAGGTGCAGGTGTCTTTCAGACTTGAACCTACACTTAGTTAAACAACTTTTTTCGAAGGAGTCTCAACTATGTCTTGAACTAGTAAACAATCATTTCACACTTTACAATTACTATGCTGTGGTCCTGTAGAAGCTGATTATTCCAACTATATTTTCAAACAAACAAAGAGAAAAACTTATAGAAGTAGCAACGGTTTATAGAAGTATAACGATAAAAAAGGATACTAGCTCAAATTATCTAGCTAATTTCTATTCTCCCAATAATATGAATCAGGGCGGACTGGATAGGGTCTTGAGCAGATGTAGATGAAGCAGTCCACGACCCTTCAATCGACATAGTTTGTTTTCTGACTCTCAGGTCACCATTGTTTTCTTCAATATTGGATTGAAAATGTTTCCTCATCGCATTGATTTCATTAATTGAGGCGTTTGGATCAAAGACCACCTCTTGAACAGAAGACTTACCTTCAAGCATGCTTACCACTGAAGACATGGCAGGTCCTCTAACTGCTGAGAAGTATTGGCACAAAGGAGAGCAATATTGATCGTAGTAATCATCTCTGCTTTGTTAAACTCTGAGTCCAACCTTGGATCCACCAGGTCCAACAAACTTGCTCTCTCTTTTAGAAGAAGTGCTAGAAACAAGAAGGTAAAAGCCAATATGATTCAAATTAATGTAATTGAGAGGCTCATATTGACTATCACCAAGAAAACCAGTGAAACTTTTTAGTGTTGTTCAGAAAAAGTCTAGCAGAACTGATATATAAGAGAAAAGATAATAAGCCAGAGTATGCTTTAATAGAGATAAATGGTATCAACAAAACTCAAGATTAAATAAGGAAGCCAGTAGATTCACGTTACCCAATCTAGAAGATAAAAACATTCTTCCTTTGAGCGGTAAGTTGTATTGCACCTTCCACTGACCATTTCCAATACAAGAATTCCGAAACTATAAACATCTGCTTTATCAGTCAGATAACCTCGCATTGCATATTCAGGTGCCATATAACCACTGCCAAATCATGAAGTCAACCATCATCGGGGTTAAACAACTAGTAAAGATACTACTATTCCAAATATCATAGGGTTTTTCTTTTACTAATTCAATGTTTAAAAGTGATAGGGATGACATAAAAAAGCTGCATTGGAGGAACAAATCTGCCTCTTAAGATTTGTTGAATAGTAAAAACTAGTAAGTTAAATCTTTTTTTAGGGTAGAGAAACATTCCATTTGTCCATGTTTTATTTTCCTTTCTCTTATATGGATTATGGACCTATCTGGGTGAAATGAAGATAGATGAAAAGCATAGGAAAAAGGCAAAACATAGGGGCTCACAAAGTTCCAGCAATCCGAGTGCTTATGTGGGTATTATCGTCTTCATCAAGCTTGGCCAATCCAAAGTCAGATATCTTTGGGAAAAATTTTTATCAAGTAGCACATTAGTAGCTTTATGTCTCTATGAACGATCTTCAACCTTGATTCCTCATGGAGGTAAGCCAAGCCTCTGGCTATACCAACACAAATCCTATGCCTTTTGGCCAGTCCAACTTCACCTGACTTTCTTTTGGGCCTTACATTGATAAAAAGTAGTTTGAAAAATGAATCTCTGTTTCTTTGTTTTGAGTATAATCAATATCTTTGCATACCCTCTAGCATGAACCAAACAAGGTAAATTATATGAAAATTATGAGAGAGAAACACTAACCAAATAGAGCACGTGCGAGACTATTGTTTTCCATGTACTCATAGACAAGCAACAAGTTATTTCCTTCAATACAGCATCCATAAAGCTTGACAAGGTGAGGGTGTTGCAGAGCAGAAATCATGCCTATCTCATTCACAAATTCACGATTCCCTTGCTTCGATTGGCTGAAAGCTTCTTAACAGCAATTGCAGTGTTGTCTGATAGAAGGCCCTGCATTCAACAAATTAACATACTTAAACTCAACCTCTTCTGTAAACCGTAACGAGGTTTAACAAGAAACATGATGCATTTAAATGAGCCCAATGCAGTAAATAAATATTATCGGAATGATGGTTATGAAGAATACCTGTAAACAGGACCAAATCCACCTTCTCCAATCTTGTTCGCTATGTCAAAGTTGTTTGTGGCAGTTTTGATTTGCCTCAAGCTAAATTTGCCAGTCTGCAGGTCCACACCCTTCAAATCTATGTACGAAGCAAAGTTAGATAAGAAATTATATTATTGCCCATAACTTCAGAATGATAGATGGCATTCTTAATTTTTAATATCTTGAGACTGGTTAAGGCCTATGACTTAACAAAGTCAATGAAGCCTAGCTTTAACAGCATAATTATATCATAATCTTACATGTGTGGCATTGCATATGTTATGGAATGAGAGTAATTTACATGAAACAGACGTAGAAAAACAACAGTCATCTTAGCAGTGAAAGAAACATAACAAATATAAAAGAAATTACAAAAAAAGAAACCAGAATAACAGAAACAACTGGAAATACCTTGTTCCAAAGTATTTGCTGGTCCTATGAAGCCTTTCCACCAGAGAATACCTAAAATCACTAATATTATGAACACTCCTCCAGCCACAATTCCAACCACTTCACCTGCGGATATACCGCTTCCACCTCCTGGCGAGGCTTCTTCCGGGGGTGTAAAATCTGCCAGTGGAAGAATATGTCTAGTATATTATTATTATTATTATTATTATTATTATTATTTTCACTCTTGTACATGCATATATTTTTCATGGTGAAAATGGACTTTTTCATCTAATGCTTCAGAGCATACTCCATGCAGTATTTCAATGCAATTAAGAGCACATACCCATTACTGACAATAGCATAAATCAGTTCTATGTGAGAGCCTAAGAGGGAACTTTAATAAAGATGATATCTTAACTCTCAAGTCAAGAAATAAGTAGGTAGATGCAATTTTGTGGCAATTCAGTGTTGAGAATGTAGACATCCCATGTGAGAAAAATGAGACATTGCCTATGAGTTTATAAGGGTTTAGGCCACTCCGGCCATCCATTGCCAATTGGTTTTGGATGTGAACTCCAGATTACTTTATCATGATATCAGTCTCACTGCCACACGGGCTCCACATCACCCAAAGTTGTGCACGTGTATGGCTTGAAAATTCACCACACATGCGGGAGCGTGTTGAGAATATATACATCCCACATGAGAAAAATGAGATATTGCCTATGAGTTTATAAAAGTTTGGGCCACTCAATCCATTGTCAAGATGTGAACTCTTAGATACTTTATCATTCAGAGTAAAAGAAATTGAAGAATCCAATCAAAAGCTCAAGACATTGTTTTATGTAATGAAAAATCACTCCTAACACGAACCTTTACATATGGGAAACTCCCCATTCTCTACAAATAATTACTAGAAGAAGCCCATAACAGTGAAAAACTTACCTAATGGGTCTGCAGAAATGGCTGATATAAGAGGACCATAGACTCCTCTTTTAGGGATAGCCTGTGTTCCTTTCCCTTTCCAAAGGAAACGAATCTCCAAGGTATTAGTTGTTACAGAAGCATTATATTTTTTTGTGAATAATTTTCCATTCCCACCTGCTTCATCCGCGATATTAAAATCCTTCTCCACTCGTTTCCCCTGCAATATACTACTTTAATTACTTGGCGTTTCATTCTCACAATGAAAATTATATTTCTCAGTCTTGATTTCAATCAATTACATGTCATTACTCGAAATTCATAAATGTAAAACTCATTTTTCATTTGGTCAAAACCTAATCATCATTTGTTGAATATTAGAACCGTGGAAATGTATGTAATTAGCTACCTGAATGTAAACATCAAATATACGCCTTCCCAAGCTGCGATATGTTTTGTCATTTGTAAACTGTATCTCTGCAAAATGGAGCTTCACTGTGTAGTTTCCTTTCATCAGGCAAAACCCAAAATAAGTTAGAGAGATGGGTGAAACACGTGCAGTCATGTACAGCCGAGGATCAGTCATAGGATCGGGCATGGAGAGTGTAGATATATTCCACAATAAAGGTGTCTACAGAACTGTCATCATCAGGGTAGTAACCAGTGCTGCTAAACCCCCAATTGCTTTTGCTATCGTAAAAAAATGATGAAGGGCCACCTGGACTGTTATCTGCTTCATATGTTACGGGCTTGGTGACATTTTCATTACATCTATTGCACTTCCACCACAATTTATATGGAGAGAGTGGTACAAGTCTGGAATAAAAAAAAAAGAAATTAGTAGCCATTAAAGAGAACAACCAAAAGGACTAAACCCTAGAACAAAAGGAGGTATTTCATTATAGCTCCCTAACACATATTTTTCTTTTCCAAAGCACTTGGCCTAAATTTGTAACCGTAGGTCCGTTTTAATTGTAACCTCGTGGAAGTTATACAACTAAGCTTCTTTCCAACCAACTTAGAGACAGTTACATGCTTAATAACAGAACACCAATGTACCGCTAACCCTAGATCCTAAATGGCTAAATCTCAAATCTCTACCATGGTGTAATATTGAAGAACCCATAATAAGACCCAAACAACTCAAGGAAACTCAAGAACCTTAACACAACAAACTAACAATGCATGAATACTTCTGGCATCATTGGAATGCCTCTATCACAGTGAATACCCAAAGAATTGCAAATGAAAAAAATGCTAATAATGAATGATTAAAAGTTCACCCCACGTGCTTTCAGACAAAAAAAGAAACGGAGCTGTTGTTGGCTTTGTGAAGGAATAGAAAAGGCAAGCACAAGTCGTGACTTGTATGCAAGAAAACAGAATAAGCATGAGGCGTCTCCGAGTTTCTCGGAGCGACTTGGGTTTTCGCAACCTAGGTTTCGATTTGGCGGCGGCGAACTTCCCTCAGGCAAGGCAATCTGTCCTCAGGCAAGGCGGCGATCGTGGAGGGCAAAGATGCGATGGCGCGGGGCTGCGTCTCGGCGTTGATCGTGCGGTGCGGCGCGAGGTTTCTGGGTTGGAAGCCTCGCTGACCGTGTTTTTTGCTGGATTGGATCCGGTCTTCGAGCGCCGTACAGCGTTGACGGTGATTGTCGGCTCTGAGCACTGCAG
Organism: Rosa lucieae; assembly: GCA_024704745.1. Classification (NCBI taxonomy): domain Eukaryota; kingdom Viridiplantae; phylum Streptophyta; class Magnoliopsida; order Rosales; family Rosaceae; genus Rosa; species Rosa lucieae. The sequence continues at coordinate 32,737 of JANPXK010000217.1, read as the reverse complement.
TAGTCAAGGCGGTGGCGGGATATGTAGATGGATGCTTCGATCTGAACGTCGCCGTTCTGAGACGTCGATCGAGGCTGTTCTTGGAGGGTGGTGGTTTTCAGGCGGTGACTCACGGCTATTTTCATCCAGACGTCGGTGGACGGGTTGATGAGATGGGCAGGAAGGTCGCCGGAATTGATGGCGGCGAAGTGGCAGCAGAGGAGTTGGGCTCCTGAGGTCTTCTTCGTGGGCTTGGGTTTGGGCCTGGGTCTCTGGGCCTGGGCTCAACTTCGGGCTGATGGGGCAGAAGGCCTTGGTCTCTATGAAACAAGCTTCCAAGAAGGAGAAAGTGAAGAAGGTATTTGCTGGTATGAGCTCCAACTCGAAAGGGGAGGAGCTTGTTATTTACTAATTTATTTATGTTGGGTATGAGCCTATGTGAGCGAGGACAAGCTTCTATGAGTCTTCTATGATGTTTCTAGTTTCCTAGTTTGTACCACATTGCGTGCTTGGCAAGTTAGGGCTAGTTGAATGATTTCCTTTCCGTAGGAGGCGAGGTTTGTTCTATTCTTGTATAGTCTCGCTTAAATGTGAGCGTCCCAAAGATTTAATGATCTGCTCTAGCTTAGATAGTTTAGTTCGGATTTTCTTGCCGAGTTTTGCTTAGTAAGTTATGGTAGACTCTAGCCTATTGGCTGTTGATCTAATGAAATCAACTTCTATTTCAAAAAAGAAAAGGCAAGCACAATTGTTCCTTTCATAGAACGGTTTCAGTAGGGGTGGGGTGGGCGTTTTAACCCGGAAACCCGAAAACCCAGTCCGGACCACCGGGTTCTGGCCGGGCTTAGAAGAAAAAAAAAGAAAAAATTAAAGGCCCTTAGGTCCGGGCCTGGGCTATGAGAAAAAAAAACACAAAAAATGAAAGCCGACCAATTGCTTTTAAACGGGCCGGTCCCGAACCGTGTTAGTCATAAGGCTGAAAGCCCGAAGAAAAGCCCGAAGTCATACCTAATAACCCTACATCTCTAGGTATACTATCTTGACTAAGACCTTTCAAACTCGCAGCCTTCTTCTGGAAATTGACCCCGACCCTTTCCCAACCCCAACCCTGACCCCTTCCTAAACTGGCAATATGCAGCCTTCTTCTTCGATTCCCTTCGCAATGCCAACAAGAACCCTTCCCAGTTTCCCTTAGCAGCTCGAAAATCCCGATTTCTAGATTTCAAATTCGAACTTCATGAGGTCCCGATTTCCAAAAAACCCTGATTTCCTGATTTCCATTTCAAGAAAACCCTGATTTCCCAATTTCGAATTCGAAAACCCCAACTGGAGGAAACCCAGCAATCCCTTCTGGCCTTCTTTGATCAACTCGAACCCACTCGAAGCCCTCAAATTCCTAGCTTTCCCGATTTCGAATTCGAAAACCCCAACTAGAGGAAACCTAACAATCCCTAGCCCTCAATCCCTTCTGGCCTTCTTCGATCAACTCAAACCCACTCGAAAACCCTCAAATTCCTAGCTTTCCTATTTCGAATTCGAAACCCCAATTGGAGGAAACCCAACAATCCCTACCCCTCAATCCCTTCTGGCCTTCTTCGATACTAACTCGAAACCCCAAGCCTTCTTCGAAAACTAACCGGAAGCCTATAATCACTTTGGGTCTTTGGCAATGGAACCCAAAGCAACTGCAGTTGGTGGGGGCTTCCAGCCAGTTTGAGGGCGATGATGATAGTGAGTCGGCAGCTAGTGCGACTGACATGTGATTCGATGTAATGTGAAATTGTGGAGAAAATGAAGAATGTCAAAATTGGACTTTTGGGCCCGAAAACCTGGCAGTACAGGACCGTTCATTTACGATCCGGGCCTTCATGGTCCTTGTAATCGAAAAACTTTATTTGAGCCTGGCTCGAATAAACGGGCTTGGTCCCGGGCCTAGCAAAATGACATGCGGTCCCGGCCCGTGCCCAGGCCTAGGTTCAAATGAGCTAATGAGTGCTATAAGTCAAGGTTGATGAAATTACTAATTTATTAGTCTTTTCCCTTTATAGGATGTGTCCCCTAAATTTTATGTCTTGCAAAATGACTCGGTCAGAAAAAATAATAATCCAAAATAGTTACTATTCTTTAATCTGCATAAGCTGAGAACATCATAATGTTTCTTTCCTTTTTTTTTTTCCTGAAAAAATGAGTTCATAGTCGTTCCAAATTTTTTTTTTGTCATTTAAACCCTCTAGAGCTATTATCTTTCAAATATTTAGTAAGGCTACTAAATTATGTGCTTTTAAACTGTACTTTCACTTATTATGTTTGGAGTTAGAAACCTTTTGCCGCAAAACAATAGTTTTTTTCTCACCTAAAGAACTTATGTATGCGGAAACCAAAGTTACCTTTCGGACATGTTGCCTCTCCTAAACATGAAATAATTCTGCAAATAGAAAGGCAGAAATTTCAGAAAAAAACATCACAAATAAAAATGAGTTGTAAATTAAAATAAGAGATACACAGTTGGACTGCCAACTAGAATCTATGGTGCATGCTGTCAGAAAACTAATTTGAAACTTACGAATTATGTCCTTTGACGAGGTTGCAAACAAGTTCCTGTAGACATTAGATAAAAAGGAAGAGTTAAGCCTGCTCTACAAAACCACAAAGATTAAATTTGGCTACTAAATACATTCTTACATGCTGCCATGGCGACAATTGCTGGTCCCACTAGTGGTTGTGATGGTGTTGTTGTACGAAAGATCACTGCACAAAAAGCATCTGATATAAGTTCTTATTTTTTAAGTTTTTCTTTGGAAATGCATTATGTTCATGCTCCATGTCTCGAAGTAGTTTGATCTGTGTTGAGGGAGCATGTAGAGCATATAAATGACTACATTGTTTCACAATCAAGAAGTTGACCCAAATCCTTTTTTTTTTCCCGGATAAAGCAAAGCTTTCATTAAGAACTGGCAAAAGCCCAAACAAGAGCCAGACAAACGTCTGCAGCCCAACAACAACTAGAAATGGAAAGTCGAATTCTCCTACTGACACCAGACTGATACAACAAAGGAGGGAAACAACCCAAAATGGAAAAATCAAATCAGCTAGCCAGCAGAAGCTGGAGGACGGGAAGTCCATCGTTCCGGAGCACAAGAGTCATGGACGGTGATGGCCTATTGGCCCATCTGATTAGACCCACCGCCCGATTTCCAAGCGAGGCTGCCGTATGGGCTGCCATGTTCGCTTCACGGGGAACCCATTCCACGAGATCCGATTGAAGAAGCAGCTCTCCATCTAATCTCTCAATGATAGAGGTAATTTTCCAGTTTCTACTCTTGGCAATGGATTTCAGGTCTGATATTACCTCTAAAGAGTCAGATTCTACTCGAACAACCCTCAGGTTTTGATCGATAGCCGCTTCAATACCCAGAAGGATCATGCTCCCACACATGTGGTAAATTTTCAAGCCATACAGATAGATAACATATATATATTTGGTGAAGTGGACACGAGGCATGCACACTAGGGATCATGATAAAGTAATATGGGTTCTACAACCAGACCAATTAACAATAGATAAAATTGAACCAAATCCTTATACATTCATATGCAATGTCTTCATTTTCTCATGTGTGATTCATATTCTCAACAACAAAAACCCTACAGATGTTCCAAGTGTAGCATCTTAGTTAATCGGTATATAATATATATCCCAACTCCTAGGTCTCTTCAGTCATAGAAAATTAGTTTTGGGTTAAACATTAACAAACATAGCAACAAAAGTGCTTTGTTCCAATACTTAAGATTGGCTTCATAAACACTGATCTTTCATTAGTTCTATTAAAAGGCCATATTTTCGTTTATATTGGGACCATGTGATCTTTCCTGATTACGTCGATCCAACCGGTTATTTTTACATATGCATCTCAACCTCAGCATTGCTGATACCCATTTTATGAACATGCTATTTTCCAACTGCCCAGAATTCTGTCCCATATAGCTAGCATGGCTGTTCTAAGTCAACAATATATTTCACATACTTTGGAGGATTTAATAATAGGAAATCTTGAACTAGGAATCAATAAACTTTGGAATTTTTGAGGATGCTCTCAAAACTAAGAAGTACTATCTAAGCATGCTATCATAGATTTAAAACCAGTAATCACCAGACAAAATACAAGTATACAGTTAATGCCTATGTTTGATTGTATAATTGCAAATCAAGCTCCAAAGTTCTGCTTCACACCATAATGGATGTACGATGCTTCATGTAGTATATAACTAATATTAAGAAACATTGAATAAATTTGGGAGAGAAGCTTACATGTTGTCCCTCTTTCAGTTCGGGCACTGATCCATTCAGCAAGTTTCCAGTTAAGAATCTAATTAAACATATTAAATCCAAAACAAATTAGTGAAAAAGATGCAGTGTTTCATTATAAAAGTTTGCTTATGTTATTTGATCAGTTCTGAGTGCCTTGGATTATACTACTTCCATCTGAAAAATCACATCAAACAGATAATTTTTCTTTTTGGCCAAACGTCCAAGGGATTATATATTCATATAAATAAATTACTACAAATTGTACATATACTAACAAAAGGTCTGAAATTAACTTTTAACTGCTCTGCTTTTGATTAAAATGACCAAATTCCATAGGTTTAATAGAAAGATTAATCGTTGGTAATTTAGCCTGGGCTTCCCCAATAAAATGCCCTGGCCAGGCCTGGTTTTTAAAGTATTATTGTCATTAAAGATCAATTCCACAGTTAGCTTAATAAATTATTGTTTATTGTTATGACCATGTTCTAACTGTTATTGCAGTGTTTAAGAATACACCAGTTGTGAGTCATTAATTATTATAGTCCCCAAGAAAAAATTGATTGTTTGAGCTTAATTGTTGAACCGCTGAAGAATGTCTATCTGAATTTTGGTACAAGAAAGTCAAAATCTGTTATTTGAAATGCTTACATGTAATCCAAACTGTCTGTAACAAAGGAGCTTCGAATTTTCCCAGTAAGCTTGTTAAAGCTGAGGTCTCTGCAAAACAAACATCAAAAAACATGTAAGTCACAGTAGTATCAAAACCCCAGAACATGATTAAGAATCATATATATTTTACTAAGCAGCCATTGTCATGTACATAAAGCATCTGATCAGAAATTATTGCAGTAAAAGTACACAGTATATAAAGCATGCGGTTCTATCTTTGTTGATGAGATATGAATTAAGAACTTCATCATTTGATAATAGATAAGCATTATGTGCAGTCAAAAATACAACAAACATTTTGCTTTCTCTGAGTGATATATATGCATTTGATATTGACATTCATTGTTTGATAATTGATATGCATTTAATTGCATAATAAACATGTGCATAATAGTAGGATTGTATGTTGTTTAGCATCTGATGAGCAGTCAAAAATGAAGTAAAAAAGTGCCAACATAATCAGAGAAATTGGTTTTCAGCCTGCCAACTCTCAGTGGATAAGGATGGAGTACAAGGATACTAGGTTGCTGACCGAATTGTTAGAGACGATGGTAGAATGGTAGCAGTGCAAGCATTTAAACATAAAATACAAGAAATGAAAGATACAAGAGGCTTGATCAAAACGATCTTAACTTGTAGATTTACGTTGTTCAGAGGAACTGAAGGTGGCACTTCAAGTGGGTTTTTTCTCTCTTCCTCTCCCTTCTCCCCTCTTAGATTTCTATTTCTTATAACAGTTTAAATTGTTTTATTATGTATCGGAGCATTCAATATGATGATAAAGCATGCGCAGAGTAAGGCAGGTGTCCAATAAAAGCCTCAAGTCTGCCAAAATATAAGTTCACTGTATGCCGAAAAGTGCGTGATTACATTGATTAAATATTCAAAAGGAACATGTGATTTAATTCACTACCTAGAACTAGAACACACTCGATTTGTTTCTACCACCTAGACTACATACTTTTATTATTGGACTTATCAAAACAATATTGGCAGGACACAGGCATCTACGAACCACCTCTAAATTTTCTAAAAGTCATGAAACTATGCCAAAATGATTCATTAGTATAATTACTTTAGAAAGAACATGATTTATCTGAACACAGGAGACACAAAAAGAAAAACATTTATACTAACAAGGTTTTCAACTCTGTCATATCTGCAAGATACTTAGGTAGTTCTCCAGTAAGAATGCAATTCCTCAACATCCTGAAACACAAACAAAACAAAACTTTGAATTTGCAAAGACTTTTGGTACAGCAAATATACTATCTGTAATTAGAGCATTATCTCACAGTGTTTTCAGATTTTTCATATTATCAAGTTGAGGAAAAGGTGCTGCAGTTCCATCCAAGTCAGTAATTCTCCTGCAAGTTAAAATCGACCATGAATAGCAGTTACATAATTCCAAATCTGTTCTGAATTTATAAATAGCTATTAACTCAAATGATATACTAACAGGTCAGTTAATTTCTTCAAAACAGAAATGCTGGATGGAATTGGCCCAGTCAAACACTAGCCTGAATGACTCTGTTTCAACAAGTTATAATTTAAGTCAGTGTTATAAAGGCCAGAATCAGCTATCAGTAAAGAATAACACACGTATAAGACACTAACAGTTTTGTAAGATTTTCCAGTTCTGAATGAAATCAGTATCTTCCCAGAAAAGTGATTGTCATCAACCCGACTGCAATGATGGTAGGAAAAGAAAATAGTTACAAATTAATCTCAGACTGCAATTTTTACGGACTAAGTTGGATGCTAAGGAAACATAATAAGAAAGAAAAAATGATAAAAAAAAGCTTACAAGTCCGTTAATGTGGTAAGCCTTGCAAATGTTTCGGGCAACTCCCCAGTAAAATTGTTTGAGGAAAGAAGCCTAAAAGAGAAAGTAAAGGGGAGATAGTAATTCTAAACAAAGATCAAACATATAGCTGATTTACTGGCGATAATAACCTCTGTTTACAACTCAGAGAATCAAATAAACCAATTATTTATTATCTGGGGAAATTTCCAATAGGCCAGATGTCGTACATTTTCTTTATGCTGGTTAAATTCCCAAGCTCCAGAGGAAGTCCTGAAAAATATTGGAAGTGATGTCCCTACACAAAACAAAAAAGATCATTCTGTTAAGCAACTTCATATATTAAGCAAGGGAATAAGGAAAGAAAGAGGAATCACTCACAAACTTTGCAGGGTGCTAATGTTTCCGATCTCAATGGGGATAGAACCTGTCAAACGGTTTCCAACAAGGGAACTGCAAAAATACTCATAGTTGGAATCATTTTCAAATGGCTCCATAACATTAAATGGCCATAATATATGAAATGAAACAAAACCATATGTCAGATTCAATATTTATGATCCAAATGACTCGTGAACACCAAAGGGCCATCAATAAACAAAGTATTTGATTCTTCATTTGTGAAAGAATTTGATGTGATAATATGAACATGAGATGAATATTGCACACACAAACACATGTATACAGGGAGAGAAAAGATAGTACATGGTAGTTAGTGGCAGGGAGCCCCAATCTCCAGGGATGGTACCACTCAGATAGTTGCGGGAGAGGTCACTAAAGAAGAAAACAAGAAAGAAAAATGAGTCGTGGTTATAGATACTAGAAATTTGGAAAAACATTCAATATGACCAAAAGTCCTATTTTGCTTGCTTTGCATGACTCAAACATGGAATGGTGAGAGTGTGCTTACATTATTTGTAGATAGGTGAGCCTCTTCATCTCTGGTGGGAGTGTTCCTGCCAAATTCTGGGATTTCAGAGATCTGCGCTTCATCAGAAAATAACAAACACCTGTTAAGTAGCCTGCCTATTTTCCAAACACAGCCACACAGTACTGAAGACCAAAACAGGTCAAATATTATCGAGTTACAGAAATTGCTTACTTGTTCTTCTTTTATTGAAGGCCAAGGAACAAAACCCAACTCGAACAAGCAGTGGCCAGTTCTTAATTATAGGCATACTGACAAACAGGTGGAGTGCATTTTTCACAAGTACATTGTATTCTATTGGGATTATCATTGCCTGTCAACCTAATACAGCTACCATGCATGCAAAAGTATGCAGCTAAACTATTTTTGGCTTTCTCCTTTTCTCTGGTTTGAACTCTGAAGCCATTCAAAATCCACGTTACACCTAAACCCTAAACCTACAATTGCTTCCCGCTATCCAGTACGGCAGTCCACTAAAAGCAGAAAAATGTGTGACTGCAGTAGGGAAATTTTATTGATTTACTTCTAGTTTGGTATTTAATTTTTTTTGTTTTAGAAATATGTGTCATATACCCTAGTCAAGACATTTTTTTTATTATCACATAATAATGTATAATACATGTTACCTAATTTGCCAATCGAATCTTTTTTTTTTTTTGAATAAACGGCTGGTGCGGCTGCCCTCAAGCCTTGATTAATGAAACTGTCGAATATAAGGGGGGGTAAATTGAGCCTAACCCTTGATTACAATAAGTATCTAGAGTATTTTCTGAAATAATATCAGAAATCTCTACAGGAGACTTGTATTCTAATAAACACCAACTAACAAAGAGTTCACAATTAGCTACTCCATTTGCTTTAATATAGCAGTGACACAGCGGAAAGATAACTCGATATGTAACCCGATTACAACATAGCATAATTACCAGTTTTAGCATAGCTTTCCTCCTATGTTGCCGCCGGAGAATAGATCCAACGACACTTAGTCTCACCTTACCACTAGGCGGTAGCGACCACTTGACGAAGCAAGGAATTCGCCTCCTACCTAGAGCAGACAAGGCACTTTGAGTGCATACACAGGCACAAAGCCCGACTAGTTTTACACAAACAGTGTGGGTACTTATTACCAGGGGCGGAGCTAGAAACATAGGGTTACTGGGGCACAAAAATAAAATAATAAGATCAAAATATAAAAAAATCTTGAAAAATAACAAGAAATTTGTGATTGAGTTGAGAGTCGATACATGTTGCAACTATGCTTTTCTATTTTAAGAGATTTTCTAAATCACCAAAAAGTAACACCGAGTGACAAAGCTAGAACTTCATCCTAGGTAAGGACCTTTAGAAATTGAGAAGAAAAAATTTAGAACTCAAATTATATATAAGAATTTTTAATGAAAACTCCGATTAAAAAAATTTGATAGAAATATTATAATCTAGTAGTAAGATTAATTTCAGATAAGAATATTGTTAAAATTATGTCTAGCAAGCCACATGAAAAAAATAGTTATAGTAATAATAATTAGTGCTGCAAGCTAGAATTAAACCTTGGAAAAAATAAAAAATTCTGCAATTAGCCTGATTCGAACCTAGGACCTGTAATATAACTATAGCATGGCAGACCATTGCACTATCCCAACCATCTGTGCTACTTGGTCACTTAATTATATACATCTATCTGAAAGTTTACTGGGGCACGAGACCCAGTGTGCCCCAATGTGGCTCCACCACTGCTTATTACGCACAAAATGTAACCAAACTAAATAACATAAAACAATAACATTTAGAAATAAAATAAAAGCCCAGGCATGGCCCAATAGGAGAGCCCAGACCCAAGCACTATCAAAGAGATCACATCCATGTAAGGCCCGGCCCAATGCACGCAGCCCACCCTCCGACTGCCCACTACCCTCTCCAGCACTCCACCAATCAGATAGCCCCAATAAGGTTGCTCCACCTCCAGCGCCTTCCATCAACCCCTAAAACCACCAGATCGGATCTAAGCATGAACACGGCACCGACCCAGCCCAGAGCAAACCCAGAATCGCCGACTCCGACAGCGATGGACTCAGCGACCTCAGGCAGACCCAGTGACGGCATCAGCCTCCAATCTCGCCTGTGAGAATAGGACCACCACCCGACAACGAACCTGATCTCTCTTCCCACCTGTCCTGGCTCCTATCGATCCAGAGCAACGCCGCCTCGATATGAGGCACCATATTGATCCATCAACAACACCAGTCCGACGACAGCGTCCATCGAAGCGCCGTCGGACGGAGGCTAGAAAATTTTTGGAGAAACCCTAGTGCGGCTCTCTCTCTCTCTCTCTCGTTCTTTTCCTAGAAGTTTTTTTTACCATAAATGGGTTTTGCCAATCGAATCTTAGGGTATTCCACTTATATAAGGGAGACTAAACTTTGGCTTTATTTTTTTTTTATCACACAATTCACAATAACGAGTTCGTGAATTGAACCGAGGACCTCTTGCTTCTCCCACTTACAAAATAGACTAAAGTTACTAGACCAAATGACAGTAAGCACAAATAAAGCAGTAAGAACATGTGGGAAGAAACTTTTTTTTTTTTTTTTTTTTTTTCAGTTCCGAGTCCTCTTTTTTAATGAGAAATTTTATTAACGCATTCTTAAATACATAATATACATCCCAATTTTTTTAGATTTAAAATAAGATTTTATGGGTAGATGAAATAAATGAAAATACATCCACATTAGAAAAGGAAAACAGAGTTGAAATATGTTTATTCAAGTTGAAATTTTTCTCATGAGTTCAGGTATCTTGACTTCTTGAGGGTAGTACTGGTCGGTAATAGGGCTGTCACTCGGTCGGTTCAAATCGGTTATAGGTATTACCAACTTCAAAACCAAAGCTTTCGGTTTCAAAATTGAGCTACCAATTACCAACCAAAATTTTCGGTTTTTAATCATCACTACCAAATTCGGTATTTCGGTTTTCGGTATTAACAACTTTAGAACAACTAATTCTTTGTAATTAAAAGTAGAACAAACAAAACTAGGTTCTTCAATTTTATAGTCGTAAACTTAGTACTCATCTCCTAATTATAGCTTTCTTTTGTATATATGACATCAAGTTTGAGTCATTTTCAATAAAACTAGGTTATTTAACCATCTTTGACTAGGTTACTTAAAATACATGCATTATTAATGTAGTATATGTAGTAATGTTCATACTATTATGAAAATTTTTATGTTTATTTCTTAATATACATGTATGTGTATTGAAAACCATAGTATATAAAGCTAATATTTAGATAATCGGTAGATTCGGTATTTACCAAACCAAACCAATTTTTTCGGTAATTTTCGATTTCCGTTTTATCTGTCTCGGTTACCAAAAAGTCGGTTTACCAAACTTAAAACATCGGTTGGTATTCGGTCAGTTTGGTAATTACCAAACCAAGTGGCAGCCCTAGTCGGTACCATCAAGGCTTCAACTTCTATCCTCTATGGCTCTGCTTTCACAGGTCTACCAAAATAGTCGGCCCAGGGCTTTTGGGTCAAAGAACTATTTGCTTGCCCAAACTGCACCTAGCCACCCACCCCTTATTAGGAATTTTACACACACAAACACACACACACACAAATTCTCTTGGCGAAGGATGTCCTTACCTTAGCCTTAGGAATTGATTTCCAGTTTTTGCCCACTTTTTGATCACATTTTCACGTCTTAACCGTTCAGTTCTTAGTTCCTAATGTATAGATCATCTATGCAAAATTTCAGCCAAATTGATGATTGTTAAGGCATCCAAAACTGCAATTTACACAAATGAACAGAATTTGTCGAACAGGAACCGTTCGTGTATATTGTTGTAATTTGCTGTTTTAAATGTCTTAACGATCATCAATTTGGTTGAAATGTTGCAGAGATGATCTATATATTAGGACCTAAAAACTGAAGTGTTAAGATGTGAAAATGTGATCGAATAGTGGCAAAAAACTGAAAATCCGTACCTAAGCTTAGGTAAGGATGTCCTTAGCCAAAAAAGACTGTATGTATGTATATATATATATATATATATATATATATATATATATTGTCAATAGGAATTATATATATACAAAATTAAACTTGAATGCCACGGGAGATCTCAACTTACGTGAAAATCGCAGCTGAAATATACATGCCACCCTAGCTAGATCTAGAACTTCGAAGATGGCACGAAATTAGACGTGGGAAAAGAGTGCTACGTAGCTCTCTCTTCTCTCTCTAGGTTTATTCAGCCACGGGAGGAGTGAGGTCCAAAGCTCTCAACCATTCTCATGAGAACATGAAATGAAGACAAAATGTCCATCATGTACTTAGTCTAAAATAATGGCTGCATTAATTTCCCAACGTGCCTGTGGGACCTTGAACTAATATGGACCTCCGTGCACCAAGTTAGAGAAAATATTTGCATTCAAATTAGTCTACAAAGAAGACTAATTTATCGAACACAAAGAAGACGACTCGGAAACTAAAGAGTCTTAGGCTCTTAGCCTTCCAGCGTTCACGTGCTTGAAAAGTCTACAATTCAGCCAGGTAGACAATTCAATTCTTGTAAAGTCTCTAAACAAACAATTCGCTGAAGAGAATAGTCAAGTACTCAACAGTAACTGTACGGACTACGGACATAGGCAGAGAGAGAGAGAGAGAGAGAGTTTTACATACATGATTGTAACATGGCAGATCTGATCAGCGCCAGCAGTACTACAATTGCCGCAGGTGACGTTGTTCGCAGCTGCACTATCTGTTGAGGTAGTATCAATCCATCCAGATGCTCCGCTACAAGGATCTGCAGTGAAATCCCAGTCCATATTTCCCAGTGTCTTTCCAATGATCTTTAAAGCTTGTTCTGAGTATGTACATAAACATTGTTAAAATGGCACAAGTTAATTATCAATAAACATCATCGTCAGAAATAATATATACATATATCATAGATATATGACTTGAGTACAGAAACCTAAAGAAGATCAAACTATATATCATATGATGATATGAATCTCTCTCTCTCTCTCTCTCTCTCCTCCACACCCCCAACCCAACCCCCCCACACACACACACATATATATATATATATATATATATATATATATATATATATCTATATATATTACCTTCATTTCTAAAATAGATATTACCTTCATCTTCTGATAATCGAGTAGCTCCGAAAGCAAAGCTTGCATAGATAACCAGCAAGATAGAATGAACAAGAAGCCTAGGGAAGAAGAATGTGTAATTCATATTTTGGCCGGCTCAAGTGTATATGGCCAAAACGTTTAACAATTGACGGGAACCTCTAGTGCCTTGCCAGGACGAGATCAAATGCTGAGTTATATTACTTGAACTGATAAGTCTATATGAAAGAAGTAATGGGTTAAAGCAAGAGAACGAGGAAGACTTAGAATGAGGTCGCTCACCAAAGTCAACTCTAAGTTTCTGTGTAAACTATAGCGATTGAATAAACAAACAACACGTATCTGACTATCACTCATGTTTTTTTTTTTGTTTTGTTTTTATGACACTATCACTCATGTCTTTCTCATCAACCCTACGAATGCCAGTTGCTCATCTCCTTTTAATACAATTAACTACCTTGGTTTAATTTGTTTTGTTTTTTTTTTTTTTTTTATGAAGTCAAACTATTTGAAACATATGTGTACAACATATCTGTACAAAGAACTTTGAATGAGTAAAACAGAACATTATTAAACTTAAAACAGAAAGCGACTTATTTAGTATTTTCTAGGATTCACGGATACGCGAAAATGGTCGCGAATCCCGTACCGATACGGGATACGTGTCGGATACGGGTTGGATACGCGTATCCAACGTACCCATAATTTAGATACGCACTGGATACGATGGTATCTGTTTTGGATACGTATTTTTGTAAATAAATTGGGTACGCGGGCATAATAGACTTTTTAACCCTAAAGAATAGAAGAAAAAAATTAAAAAATAAAGGAGAATCCAAACCCATCGTGATTCTCCAGGCTTCGTCGATCTATTTTTCTTCTGCTCTTCTACTTCGCCCAAACACAGAGGCATTCTGACTATTATCCTTCTCCTTCTCTTCTGAATTCAATCTTTGGGTATGGTATTTTTGATTGGGTATATGATTTCTGGGTTAGGGATAATGTATTGTTCATTCAATTTTCAATATAATCGAAAATTGAATTGGTTGAGTAAAGAATTGTGTTGTCCAGGAACATGAGTGATAGAGGAGAAGCTCTTCTAGATGAAAACAGTGGGGTTATGGATGAAAACAGTGGGCGTATCCATGAGTAAAGAATTGGTCCGAGGAGAAGCTCCGATAGATGAAAACAATGGGCTATGGATGGGAGGTAGCAAAGCAACGTTGTTCTTTATAATTATATATATATATAATTAATTAATTAATTAAAAAAAATATTTAATCGACGTATCCTTCTCGTACCCGTATCCTAAAACATTTAAGATTTGCCGTATTCACGTATCGCACCGTATCGTATCTGGATACTCGTACCCGTATCGGTGCTACTTAGAGTATTTCACATTCCAAGTTAGCCGAGTCCTAAGTTGTTAATTTTTTTTTTTTTTTTTTTTTTAGAATAAGAAGCCTTTATTGAAAATAACCAAAGTTACATAACACAGGAATGACCGGTGGTGGACAAGAACTCCCTACTCTCCTCCCTAAAACCTAAACCAGTTATGGGTCTGTCATCATGAATGACTTCCATGAGCCAAAAGGGCCCAACCCCTAACCAACCATAACGCCCAACTTCTCGGGCTATAGGGAATCTCGAGAATCTCAATAACACCTCATCGACAACCTCTTGAAAAACCAACGCCCTCTTCCACACCGTGTCCCAAAGATACCAGACCACGTGCAAGGATCGCTAGTCAGCACATTGACCATAAGATAAAACCGAATGTAAACCAACTCGTCCCCAGGAATAACGCCATAACCATGGCACCCCAATCTGACCCAACCCTAGCTCACATGAGTAGGGACATACTAATGACAAAAAATCCTAACCAAAAAAACTACTCTAAGCAAATATAAAAAGGAACCACCATACTCCTCCACCCTCTTCCCAAGTGCCTCGCCGGCAGACCACCTCCATAAGAGTACCAAGACTCTCCCCTTGCGCTCGCCTCACAGAAGAAACCCAAACCACACAGCAAGCCACGCCAAACTTTCAGCCTGTTGTCCTAGAAACCGATCAGAAATCACCATGCCTTGCCTCCTCAAAGCGGAGAACCTCCACTCGTTTATATCTATCAGCTTGAGAGCCCAACACCACCGCTGCAATCTCCGTCCACCGACCCACCATAGAGAAGCAACCAGCGCCATACGATCCATGGCATACCGCCGCCATGATTTAGCCACTGACCACTTGCTCCACACCTGGGTCGCCGTCGAACGCTGATCGCCAAATACCCACACCTGCGCTGCTGCTTGAGAAGAGAAGAAAGAAGAGACGTACCCAGCACCTGCCAATGAAGAGAAGCCGAAACCGGGAACCTCCAGATCCCAAGAGCCCGTCCGGCAACACCTATCGTTCGTCGATGAGGCATGGAGCCAAGGTCAACGCGGAGGCGCCGCCGGACTTACTGTAGAATTTCCTTTGCTTTTTCCAAACCCTAGTTCGCTCACCTGTTTTCTCGGAGTCCCCTTGCGTCTGAAGTTGTTAATTAATATACCATTGCAACCAAAAACCATTTGGTATTTTTAAGGATGTGGTATATGTAGGACTATTGGTATATATTAAGATGCACGCATTTGTTAATCTAGTTGCTGCCTAAGTTGACTACAGCGAACAATTTATTGTGGCAGTAAAATAGAAGCTTCACCAAATAAACAAAAATGTATTTATTCAAAAATTTTTTTTAAGCAAAGGACGACTTTTATTCATTATACAAGTGAAGTTACACATAATGGTTCACCATATTGGGTACAACATTAAACAGCCACTACCTAAATAACCGTGCATATTAATTGGCGATAGAAGTCCTTTTGGAAATGAACATTTCATTAGGGACAAGTCCAGAAAGGCCCAAAGGCAGAAACATTGCAACAGAAGGAAAGAAACACAGCAAGCACCTCCTAAATCAGACAGAAATAGGAACAGGTGATAATCAAAATCCGGGGAAGGAAACCCCAAACCACCAAATCCTCTTACATTACATGAGAGCAGGGGAGACCATCATTTCGGAAAACCAGTGTCAAGGGGGAAATTATTACATGGTCCTGGATCATAGTACACGTGGTGGTCCGGGGTGATATTATTGGCTCATGTGACTCATAATCAAGGATTCAAATTTCGGTTTCAGTTTCGGTGGAAATTTCGGTTAAAAATAAAGAATTGCTCTCATGTATAACATTTATAACATGATATTTTTGAATGAAGTTTTTACATAGACTCACTACTAAAAAGAATTGCTTTTGCGACGCCTATTTTGCGACGGAAAAAACTTTTCGCGACGGAAAATTGAGCATTTTGCGACGGAAATGTTGGCATTGCAATAGGTGGCATCACAATATCCATTTGCGATGGTAAATTTCCG
Organism: Rosa lucieae; assembly: GCA_024704745.1. NCBI lineage: Eukaryota > Viridiplantae > Streptophyta > Magnoliopsida > Rosales > Rosaceae > Rosa > Rosa lucieae. The sequence goes on along the minus strand of JANPXK010000217.1, from coordinate 16,480 downwards.
TTGCAAAAAGTATTTGCGATGGAAAACTGCTGCCGTCGCAATGCTAAACTATTTGCGACGTGTACTTTGCCGTCGCAAAAAGATTTGTCATTTAAAAAAAGAAAAGAAAAAAAAGTGGGGTGAATTCGTTGCGACGGATACTTTGCCGTCGCAAAAGAATATTCCATTTATAAAAAAAAAAAAAAAGGTGTGGATTGCACACCAAAGCTAGTATAACCCACCAAATATCATAAATTGAAAAATATTATGAAACTCATCATCTATAACCAACCAACAATCACAATTCTAAGACCAGCCAAAGATTGTTTAAAAACAAAGATGAGCCATGCCAACACTGCAGCACCTTCATTAGAAGTAAAAAAAATGGCCAGATTATCAACCACAGCTGCTACTAAGCATACTTTCAAATTTATATTAGAATCCACGCCAAAACACTTCTAGCTGGAGCAGCCCCATTCTTATCGAGTACCTGTAAGGATGAGAATTTTGATCAGTTAGCTAAAATAAACTAGTGGATCATGAACAATCTATTCTCGATCAGCTGATATCATTGAAAGAATCATGAATTATATAATTCTGCACTTTTGAGAGAGCAAAGTACTTGTATATCTGAGATTCTGAAACCACTGATTCTTATCTGCAGTTTGCATTAAACCCCAATCCTATAATTTCAACTTAGAAAGAAAAACTTAAGCTCATCTATATACCAGTAATATGTTCATCAATTTCCAAAATTTCAATCAAGGCTCATGTATACATATACGACTTGAGTATTTGTTCATCATCCAAAAAGGACTTATTTGTAAGAATTTTCCTCTATTCATTTTGAATTCGTAAGTAATCATATATGGAACAACATAGCTAGATACACTAACAGATAAATGAATCTCCTAAGTATTAAAACATCTATGCAGATAATGTCAGTAATTTCCATGTTCTAGGCTTCTAGCAATATCCCAAAGTAATTTTCACAAAACACCTAATCAACTACAAAATACCTTATTTAACACTTGGCAGTGTTTCAGGACTTCTATTTGTGGGTCGACCAAATCAAAAACCATTTGAATACACAATGTACTTAGCAGGTTCCAAATTCTCTGCCTCAACTTCTTCTTAGTCACTGTACTGCAACAAAATGGGCTCAAAGAATAAAGTGAATTAGTACCAAATAATACAATCAAGCATGACATTAAATCAAGAAGGGGGGAGCTTAATACGTTGCCTGCAAGAACACACAACAAGGGAGAAACTCATTTTTTCCTTGCTAGGATGCTGCAGACAATTGCTTCACGGCAATTACTCTTCCATCATTAAGAGTACCCTATGAACAAAGAATAAGAATAATAGTTTAATCTGTAAAATTGATATACTCATTACCAGATATACGATTAGTAAAAATGAGACCTTGGCAACCAGATATACCTTCATTTTTACTGGTGTTAATCCTTTTTTCTTCTTTGAAAAATACAGAAAATCAACAACAATAGAATCAAAAGTACTCCACCACCAACAACAATCCCCACAATCAGCCCCGTCCTATTCTTCCTGCTAGTTGGATGGTTCGGAACGATAGTAGGTGGGAAATTTGCAAGTATAAAAAAAATAGAAGCCCTTATAGAATATAATTCCAGAAAAATTCCATTAAAGTGATTCCGTTACATGATTTTGATAAATGAATGACATGAGTATTTGAATAACAGAACTATTAAAAGCAACATGATGTTTCACTGAATTGATAAACATATTAAAGAGATTCATCTAACCGCATCTAGTCTCGACCAAAATTCAACTATAATCAGTAAATAGTCAAAATTTGACTCATAATTCTGCAGAGGTTAGGCTCCAAAATTGCGGCAAATCCTTGCAAGCTAACCACCTTCAGGGATTCCACAATCACACTGCATAAAATGAAGCATGTATATAAACAATAGACACAAACATCCGACACTAAGACAAATCTCAGTTATCACATATAAATGCATAAGTAACTAGCCAAAATAACATTTTAACTACTCTGATTAAAATTTAACTAAAAATAAATGATGCGCAACTTTAGGACTGTGCATCAACGTGGTAAAACATCAAGTAACAAATAGTGATTACTGATTATTTCCTTATACAAAGATAAAACCTTTGCTTCCATTTATTTTCTCTGGTAACCCAGGTCAGTATTTAGAAGCAACAGGTAATTGTTTAAAACACAACTGTATGGAACTAAACCAACACAAACTTTAATACCAACTATCTATTCAACATAATGCATCCACTCACTAGGACTGCTCTTTCCAGGAGGCTGATATTTTTGTTGATTGGAAGAGCTCTTCAAGTATTTAACATTCTTTTTAGCATCCTATTAAAGGTTAAAAAGAATAATTAGTAAGAACAAAAGCAAATATAAGACCAGCATGATTGGCATGGTCACTAGAAAATGAATCAGAAAAATGCATTTCTCACCTGTTTAGCCATATCCAATTTGCGCTGCACACCTGAAATATTTATATCACATAAGACTCCATTAAAAAATTATACAAGTTCAACAGGCAAAATGATGAAAAGATCCGCAGTACTTCACTTCAAATGAGAATTTTATTCTTGGAAAACACAGAAAATTTAAAGAAGTTCCAATCTAATTTTTGCCGTCAATGCAAAATTGTTTTCTGAACCAGCCATGATAGCTACTAAAACGTAGGGATCCGACCACCTACTGATGAACTACATCGACAGTTGCATACCTTTAAAAGGAATATACAAATTTCATACAATTAAGCACTGTTACGGATATATATTCTACCCCACTCCCGTTATAGTCCCTACTACTACCTAGGGGTCCCACCGCCTAACTGGTTTACTCCATCTATGGTAAGAAATACCTTTAAAAGTTTAAATATACAAATTTCATCACAATTAACCATAGTTGCGAATATATATGTTTTGCCAGACTCTCCCATCATCGCACCTTGGCAAAAGACAAATGAAGACTCGAAAGGTAGCCAAGACAAAACAATCTGATAAAGATAGTTGTCCACAAAATAAGTTCAGCTAACTTTGTAATTCAAAATTACCTGTGCCTATAGAAGCATGCAACTTTGGAGAAGGAAAACTGCTAGTGAACTTTGCACTGGATAAAGTCCCAGAGACCTTTCTAGCAGATTGCTGCTCCAACGCTCCCCTTGTTCCAGCTGATTAACAACGCAAAAAAGAAGAAGAAGTTAAAATTGGCTATTTATATGGAACTGCCAGCCAATTAACATAGCATTTATCAGATTAGACAACAAACCAAATGGTGGTGTCCTAGCAGTCGTTAGTTTGGGACGAAGGGATGGTGGAACATAATAGCAACTCTGCCACATGAAAAGAAGCGCATGTCAGAGTATGGAAACATTTATAAAATAATAATTCATTATTCTCAATGTGCACTAACAAAACAGTAACTGGAAGAAAGGGTGCCTGTTGGCCTCTTGGAAGGGTCCCAAGAACCAAGTGACTACATATTTAGAAGATATAGCACAGGGGAATGGAAGTTTCAAGTCAGAAGGCTACTAGCGAATAAACATCACTTCTTCTCAAAAAGTTATGTGAGATCATCCCAGCAAACTAAACCAAAATTTGAAAAAGACGAAGATCTGTTTAATACTCTGCTCAATAAAAGTAACCGAGAACCTTGCCACCAACATTCTTTCTCCTAGCTTCCTCGTGATCCATGATTCCAGCAGACGTTGTCAACACAATGTATCCAAACTGCAAATGTATACTCCATTTATAAGCAAAAACTCAAAACGGTATTTTGCAACAACCAAGGCAAATGAAATTGTATCAACTGGGCAAACCATATTTAACATATACAACACTATGGTAACCTAACATCTAATACAGTGATGAGCTAACAAGGGCAAACCTGTCTTGACGGAAGAAGTCTAGCCGTCCAGCCTTCAATCTCCTTGTCACCAACATCAAAGCGAGGACTGATAACCCCACACTTGTTCAGCCTCCCATTGAGTTCAACCACAATCTTTCCAGATCTGTGGTCATCAACATACTCAAACTCTCCAATATAACCTACAGAATTTCAGACCCAATAATCATACAACCAAACAATTCCAGACCCATTAATCACATAATAGCCAGCTTCAGAACCCATAATCAGATAAGTAGCTAATCTCAGACCCAGTAAATCATCTAACCAAACAATTTCAGACCCAGTAATCAGATAACTAACCAATTCCAGACCCAATAATCACATAGTTCGATCAGCACAACACACAACTCCAAAAGTACACATGATATAAAGATTCAAGCTTTATTTTTCAAAATACAAAAAGGAGTGAAGAAATTACGAACCGCGCTTCTGCATAACGATATAAGGAACTTGATGATGACCTTGGACAAAGGCCTGATCATGATCTGTCTCTTGCCCCTCTTCTCTGCGTTGTACATGCTCTTCAGAGCATCGTTCAAAACGATGACTCTCACCATTTTTCTGCTTCTTTTAGATCTGAAAGCACAAGAGAATCAAATTCAGAGTCAGAAATCGTGATGGGTCAGCTGTTATTAATCGATTCGTGCATTTTGTGGAGATGGGTGGAAAACAAAATCCAAATACTCATAAAAGTATCCATCAGATTAATCTACAAACCATCAATCATAATGTAAACTTTATGATCAAAATTGCAAATCTGACGTCAAATCAAAGAATCAAAATCTCAAATTTTAATCAAATCTGGGAGATGAGATTTAGCCGAAAGGAGAAAGAGAGACAACAGAGAGATGGAGAAAGACAGAGTGAAAAAAAAGAGAGGATAAATTAGAGCAAACCTTTGAGCGCCAGATTCGGTTCAGGCCGGCCTTGGAGGACCCTGCCGAGGGTGCGTTCGGTTCGGGATTCATGCAGTGCTGATCGATGAAGAAGACCGGGTAGAGGAAATTGGAGGCCTTGGAGGCGTGCTCGAGAGCAGGGTTGTCGTGGATCCTCAGGCCCTTGGAACCTGAGTTTGGACGAAGACAGAAACCTAAGTTCTGAAGAGAGAGAGAGAGAGAGAGAGAGAGAGAGAGCGCTTGGGCGAGATAGAGACAGAGAGAGCTTGGGTTAATTAGGGCTACAGATCGATCGAGATGTTAGCGGGGAAATAGAAAAAAGTTATGCATCGGCAAGAGGAAAAGGCGTAGCAATTGATTACAAAGCTACTACGGCAAAGATTTTCCGTCGCAAATGATAAGACTTAATTGCGACGGAACATTTTCCGTAGCAATAGAGTCTCAATTGCTACGGAAATCAATGCCGTCGCAAATTTCCAAAGCGAATGCAATTGTTTTTAGTAGTGACTAAACTAACATATAATACACCTATTTACAATGTAACATCTCTAAAATTATACATGTATAATAGAATTCAAGTATTTAATATGGAAGAGTAATAAATTAGTACTGTACTCAGTAGTAGGTTGTCAAACTAGTGTTTTTATCTATGTGTAATCATAAATGTGTTATATATTGATAATGTGAATGTGATTTACTTTTAATTTTTATGGCCGGGAACCCAGTGGGAGACTTGTCCATCACCCATTTTTCACTAATAATTAGAAAATTACAACGGAGAGGGGCGCGCGCTGGGGGGGGGGGGAGGAGAGGGGGGGGGAAGGAAGGGGACATAATGCCAAAACCCTGTGGATGAAAATGAATAAGTAGAACAAAATAAATATAAGCTACTACGATGTAGTTCGATCTAGCTAGTGAACTGCTTCCATTTAGTATCATACAATACTGCTCCAAGTACATGAATTTTGGAAATGATTTGGTTACTTCATCACATGGCATGGGTATTGTATGTGTGTTGATCTCTTCCCACATGCAATCCATATATCGGATATTGTGGAATAACCCAATATGGTGTTTCATTGTACGAAACATACGATATTTGAGATGAAGCAAGAAGGGAATCATGTTGTGGTTGGAGCATTCAACTTTGTAGTAGATAAAAGCAAAAACGTTTTTTGTTGTATTCAACTTGATTGCAAACAAAAAATCAAAAATCAAAAATCAAAATTCCATATTTTCTCTATGAAAGTATGCAGTAAAAAATTCATTGTCGGTGACATACAAATTTCACAGAAATTTCGGACAAAAGTTCGGTGTGAATTTTTAAATATATTTTGTGTGTAGATATTTTAGAAATTAAGAAATTCGCGGAAATGTACGGAAAATTTCAAAAAATTTTGGGAAGCTCCTGACGGAAATGATATAGCATTTGAATTTCTTTTCGGTACTTCAAAATTATGAAAATTTCGGCAGTTTCTGAGAAGTTTGAAACCTTGCTCGTAATGATTTTTGATTAGTCTCTTAAATTAATTTTCTTTTCTTTTTTATCCCCCATGGTTCTCACTACATTCGAGTGATATTATTAGTTGGAACTACCACATGTCAGTGCCACGTGGTACTCTAAGACCACAGATAATTCCTCGTGTCAAGGAAAGTGATGGCTGTGTTTCTTAAACCCCGAATCGAAAATGGCAATAGAAGTCACAAAATAGAAAGTATAAACCCAGGATTCGTATACTTTTGGGCTAAATACAAATTACTACCCTGTGGTTTAGGTCCAAAATCAATTCAGTCATTGAACTTCTAATTTCATCAAAAACACCCCTGCACTTTCAATTTTGATCTAATAGGTCCAATTTGTTAGTTTTCCGACAATTGAGTTATTTAACTTGTTAATGTGGCTCATATATGACCTATGTTTTATGATGTGGTGTCGAGGTGGTCTGCATAGTCAATTTAGGAGTGAGTCCTATTATTAAAAATAAATAGTTTTTTTCAACAAATTATAACTTGAACCCATAACAGAATATTAATGAATTGAACCTATTAGATCAAAATTGAAAGTGCAGGGGTGTTTTTGATGAAATTAGAAGTCCAGGGACTGAATTGATTTTGGACCTAAACCACAGGGTACTAACTAGTATTTAGCCCTATACTTTTATATGATACAAGAGCATACGAGTGGATGTGCAAAGACCACCTACAGCCCTACCAACAACATGTGCTCTACGTAATCAAATATGAGTTGTATATGAATTAAGCCACTCCACAAATGCATCAAGATGTGAGAATATGATTATTCTTCTAAATTGTAAAAATAGAAAAGACTGCGTCTGTGCATTGGTTAAATACTATTTTTTGAATTTTTTCCATTCATTTTTTATTGTATTTACGTTGTCATTTGATTGACTTGTCTTATGTACGAATATGTGTGCGAGAGTGAGAGATGGGCTGCTATTTGGGACTGTTTTAACATCAGAAAAGCCCTACAAATTATGAGAGTTCTGGGATACGCAGGCTGCAACTTATAGCTGGTCAAACTAGTGTACATGGAGCAAGGATTGGATATCCACATCTTTTCAAACCTTGAGGCATGGTGTAATTTCACAGTAACGGAACGTTAATTGTAAAATTTTGAGTCGTTATGGTAAAAGAGGGGGAGCTGCAGGAGAATTCTAGTGTACAGCCGAGGTAAGTTACACCTGTAGCAGATCATCTCCCCTTTCTCTAGTTCTCCTAAATCTCTATAACGAAATCACCTGCCACTTCACCAGAAAATAGACTACTGATGTTGAAGAAATATGAAACTAGTTGTTTAATTTCCCGTGGATCTGGGAAAATCATATTTGGGTCACCTAATTTATTAATCCTGGTGGCTATAATTATGCATTTATCTCATTCCTCTCTTTTATTGTTAACGGCTGTTTGTGTGTTTTTTCGGTATTTCACAACAAATGAGTGGACGAGAATGCGCCACCTCAACAAAAGGGTAAAATTGTCCCAAGCTGTAACTTACAGCCGTTGTATTCCAGGGATTCAAATTTGCTCACAATTTTTATTTTGTGGTGATATCACCACCCAATTAAAACTTGCCACATCATGTAGAATTAATTTAATACTTAAAATTTATTTGTTTAATAAAACATCATAATTAACTATAATTATGTTTTATAACACATGACAGTTTTATATTGAGTGGTGGTATCACCACCAAAGTATTGGTGGTGAGCAAATTTGAATATGTATTCCAGCCTCCTCTGACTTTATCTTGATGATGAAGACTCGTTCTAACAAGTTGGTCCCCTCCAAGATTCGTATATTGCAGAAGACGCCATTCTTATAGCATACGTCAGAAAAGAGTAGTACATTAGCTAAAGCATACCCAACTCCCCACACCCTTGTTTGACCAAAGAAAGCTACACTACATAATCAGTACTTCCACATCTTCCATTTTTACCCTTTCCATCTTTTTAGTTTGTGAGGAAAAGAAAGCAGCGTGGGAGACCATCTTTATTTTGGTTCATGTTTTCATTTCAATTTTCTTTTGACTCGCCTCTACAGTAATGTCGGTTTAGTATTTGATTGAGCTTATCAACTCTGTACGTACGTTTCGCTTCTACGTAATGTAAGATTACGTCCATCTACATCCATGACTTGTATCGAACTATAGAACCCTTGATGGTCGACTTCTTTGGCGGGTTCAGACTCCAGGAGGCGAAGGCCAACAGCTGCGACCGGAAGAGGATGTCATCGATGCATGTGGTGTCGTCCTCGAAATTGAACGTGTAGCTGACGCCGCCGTCCTTCGCATCTGAAAATGAGATTCTGACACCGGTCCCTGATTTCCCCTAGAGCACGATTTCGTTTGGCTTCTTTCCGGTGACGAGTTGTCCTCATTGCCATTCATTTTGTTGATTTTTTTATTTTGATATAGATTTGTGGTTTGAATTTTGTATTGTTACTGTTTTTGGAAAAGGTAGAAACTCATTTGTTCCCTGTGCCTGATTTGATGCATTGTTGGCTTTTGTCACTAGATTTTGTGGTTGATTTATGGACATGTAGTGATTAGTGTTCTCTGTTGGTAGATTTGTGTGTTGAGACCATATAGTTTATGCATGTTTCAAAGGAATATACAGTCTGACAGTAGCTTTTGGTATTTGTAACAGTAGTTTTTGTTACTGGTGAGAGTAGTTTTCTGGTGTTGATGACAGTAGTTTTTGGTATTTGTAATAGTAGCTTTTGTTGGTGGGGATAATAGATTTTGGTTTTGAGGAGTGTAGATTTTGTTGGTGATAGTAGTTTTTATTGCTGGTAACAGTGGCTTTTGTGACCTCGCCGGAGGTTGCCATAAATCTCACAAGAGTAGCTTTTGTTGCTAGTGACACTAGTTTTTGTTGGTTGCAGTAGCTTTTATTGCTAGTGACAGTAGCTTTTTTTGTGGTAATAGTAGTTTTTGTTGCTGGTGATAGTAGCTTCTCACCAGCGTAGTTTTTGTTTGTGACAATAGCTTTTGTTGCTGGTGATAGTAGCTTTTGTGACCTTGCCGGAAATCTCACTAACGTAACTTTTGTTGCCAGTGACAGTAGCTTTAATTGCTGGTGATAGTAGCTTTTGTGACCTCGCCAAAGGTCCCCGGAAACTCATCAGATTAGCTTTTGTTGCTAACCACAATAGCTTTTGGTGTTAGTAACAGTAGATTTTATGGTTGCCGGAGTTTGCCGGAGACTCGCCGGAGTTGGCCGGAGGTCGGTCGGAGTTGACCAGAGACCTTGCCGGAGATAAGAGAGAGAATGGTATTGACTTTTTACTCTAGTGGCATTTATGTAAATATATTAGTTTTATATCCAAAGTATAACACCATTTTTAATCTAGTGGCCTTATGAGGGAAAAAATTAGTTGGTGCCCTTATAGCTAAAAAAACATTCAAATATGCACTTATATGTAATTATCTCAATAATGTATTACTTTTATATTATTTTTTAGGCAAAATAGCTCAATTACCCCCTAACTTTTCTCATGGCTGCCGATTTACCCCCTGACATTTCAATTTTGATTAAGGATATCTTCACAAATGGTGTATGAACTTTAGGTATTTCTATACTTTGGTGTATCAACTTTCATAACTATCAAAATAGTGTATCAAGTTTGCTCAAATCTTTCATTTTAGTATAAGCCGTTAAATTTTCTGTTATTTTTGTAAAAAAAAAAAAAAAAAAAAAATTTCATTATCTTTCCTTTAGCTTTGTTAGTTTTTTTTTTTTTTTTTTGTAAAGATAACGGAAAATTTAACGGCGTACACCAAAATGAAATATTCACTACTACAAAAAGGTCATCAGACGACGGTGGATTTCTGTTGTCTGATGACCAAGCTCACCGTGGTCTAAGTGAGTGTTGTGTGATTGAAAAATCAGACAACGGTGATTTCACCGTTGTGTGATAATAGTTTGCTCAACAGAAATACTTATTTCCGTTGTGTGAGTTCTGCGCAGCATGTGCCTGGCATGGCATGCGCGGCGATGCCTCGACACATTCAGACAACAGAAGAAAGAATTCACTGTTGTGTGAGATTCATAACACACAACAGATATAACTCATTCTTTGTTGTCTGAGATTCATAACACACAACAGATATTACTCATTCTTTGTTGTCTGAGATATGTAACACACAACAGATATTACTCATTCTTTGTTGTCTGAGATTAATAACACACAACTGAAGTGAAATTATATCCCTTGTCTGTTGATTACTCAGACAACGGAGATGATTTCATTTCTGTTGTGTGTTATGAATCTCACACAACAAAACTTTATTTTCTTTTGTTGTTGGTTGTTACTTCACACAACTACTCTATTTGGTTTCTGTTGTGTGTTATGAATCTCACACAACAGAACTTTGTTTCTTTTGTTGTTGGTTGTTTGTTCACACAACTATTCTATTTGGTTTCTGTTGTGTGTTATGAATCTCACACAACAGAACTTCGTTTCTTTTGTTGTTGGTTGTTAGTTCACACAACTACTCTATTTGGTTAGCTGTAGTGTGAATATTGTAATCAAATTGAGTAACAAACCAGTGACTATTGGACAGTATTTACCACATCAAAAGTACTCAAATCCATATCATTCCATTACCATTTTTCAAACATCCATACATTCAAGTGACTAGGTAATGTACGAAACAAGAAAGCATTCCTAGCTAGCTACACATGAATCAAAAGCTGATATAATATCTTTTCGCATCAACAAAACCTTCTTGTGCCATTTGCAAATGTCTTTCTCCATCTATGTTACTTGATACCAATAGAAAGTTCATACCATACAATTGAGTTTGTAAGGAGCCATTCTGCATCATTTCATACACAAGAAACCTTGTTTTTCCATGAACACAGTAACCCAAAAGTTTGATGATGTTTTGATGCCGAATTTTTCCCAACCAGTTCACCCCAACCAGTTCACCTCATTCTGCAAAGCCTTTTTTGTGCTTAGTAAGCCCATCAACAGTAGTTGAGATATCAACAAGCTTGCTATGATGCGGCTATGAACATGTGGCCAGAATGCAGCAGCACTTTCATATTGTTGATTGTAGACATTGATTATCTGCCAGCAGATAGAGAAGAAATTAAATATAAAACTAATGAGACACTTCATATGCAAATTCTAAGAGTTATGATCTGAAAGTATAATTGCATAGACAATTGCCTTCTGTTTCCATTTCATCATTCCCATACACATTGAGATGGAAAATAAAGTTACTAATCTTTCTCATTTACCCATGGCTTGATTGGCTTCTACTTTACATCCATTCAAATTTATGAAATCCATGCAAAATCATTCTTAAACCACTTTGTGTTTAAGCATTTTCATTTGTAAAATCGTGCTACAAGCATCATAAAAGGAAAAGAATAGAAATAACGAATAAACTTACCTGATGACGGTAGACTAAGTATGCAAAGGCAAAGAAGACTAGTATAAAAGGCAGTAGGATCGGAGTAACCACAGCATACACAATCCCCAGAAGGAAGTATAGTTGAAGACTTGGGAGAGTCTCTGGAAAATCCACACTACCGGGGTTTGTTGCCTTCTCCCTATCTCTCTCAGTTTTTACCAAGAACATGTTCTTAAGATGAAATATAACCAATGGCTTCAAACGGAGAATCTCACCAGCAATTGCAGCCCACCCATCGACCATTATATATGTAATAAAGAAAGTAGCCTTTGATGGTATAGTCTCTCCAATGTTTCTCGGAATCCTATGACAAGCAAAAGATACTATAAAGATCAATTGTACAACTTTAACTCCACAGTAGAAGTGTTATCCTAAGAGAACGAAACCTTTGTGTTTATTATTTAGTACTAAACATAAGAATCAGAAATTTCCAGGATAGAGATAGAAAATTACTGAGTAGGTGATTGGTGAAGGAAAGCATGCAGTTGCTGAAAAGCTGTTCCAGTCACTATGCTTCCCAAAAATACGTTGACTAACATAAAGTAATAGTATTTGGCTGCTGTTCTCCGTTCTAGGGTTGATAATGCAATATGCCCCTCAATTTTTGACATGATCATTAATACGGTCGGGAGAATGTACAAAAATATTTTAAGGGCAAGACCAGGAAGAAAACCCTGTAGAAATGACTTGATGAATTTCCTGTAAAAAAAAATTACCGTTCATTCTTCCCGAGTATAACAGAAAATTGGAAACTATAACGTGAAAAAATAAAATAAAGAGAGAAAAGTGGCTGCTGCAGGAGATAAGACACGGGCAAAAGGCCATATTACAGAGTTCTAGACTTTAAAAGGATGCAAGTGCAAACTGGTTAGTGCATTCCAGCAAGTCTTCAAAAAACAAAAGAGATAGCACAAAGGCTATAATGGTATCATGTTGAAAAACACAAAAGCAAACACAGAAATATTCCAAGGTTTCTGATATGCCATGGGAAAGATGAACAGTAACAGGAAGCCCAAAGCAGATGAGTTGTGCAATGGGATATGACATGTAACAATACTAGTGAAAAAGATAAAATGTGCAATGGGATATGACATGTAACAATACGTGAACTAAATGACACAAAAGCAACTGGCAAAAGAGCTTTGGAGTCTTTGAGAATCTTTTCTTGTTCCAGTGCCATCTAAAGTACAATACAAGAACAAAACAAAATTACATCACACGGATTAGAGAAAAAATCCAACTGTGATATAGACCATGACTAACCCAACAGAAAGTTCAAAAGAACAATGAAACCAGTAACTTACTCTTTTATCAAATGACTTAATCTGTTGCTTGTAGTACTCGATGGCATCAACCCTTTTACCGCAAAGACCCAAACATCCTGTCTGAAAATACAAAGAAATTTACACAATGCCCAAGTCAGATCTATACACGAATTTTGAACAAGTACATTCCACATAATATTCGTTAAAAACGTCAAATGATACCAGTAATGATGTGAAAAAACAAATATTTGAAATGTTTACATCTGCAAGGGGATTAGGATACAGTACCTTTGTGGTTGGTTTTTTGTTTGGATGCCTTTCATACTTAAGCTGGTAATAGTCTAGCCAGTTTTGGATCCGATCTCGCTGTCTCACAAGTCTGGCAAATTTGTTTGCATTGTAGACTGCCTGAATAAATATAAGTTACCCTTATGAAACCAACAGTGAATTATGATATGCTGACCAAAATAAAACTATAATTATTATTGTATTTGTATATATATTTCACCCATCAAACTACATTCTACTATCCATAAATTTTATCATAACAGTCTTACCTGGTGACAAAGATACTCATTCGGGTGGTTTCTTTTGAAGAATTGGTCCACAGTGTCTGATATTGAACGACCAGAGACATATGGTATGTTTCTAACCACTACCTGAAGAAAAACAAATGATAAAATGTGGACCAAAAAAAGGAAAAAAAAACAAATTAAATCTAACAGTAATCTTATAGAGCTTTCAAAGAAAAGAATATACAATAGACACAACTACAATCATGAGTATGACAACCTCTATTCAACTTCATAAGAAATTGATCAGAATGTGAATCATGTGAACAAATTAATAGTCATGCCTATCACACTTGGTAATCTATGACTGAAGATCATATTTGTTTTTAACCCACCTTTAGAAATAATTTGAAAGACTAGGAGACTTCTATCACACTAGTTAGAACAAAAACAGGAAAAAACTTAACGAGGGTGATTTGCATTTCCTGGTGAATTTTAATAGTTTCTGCCTCGCATGCTATTTTATCTTCTTGGACTAGAATTCCTACTTCTATAGCTATCTAGACCATATATTTTATGAAGATTCAAGCAAGATGAGTAATACACTGATAGATATAATTTCATGTTTTTCTGTAGTTATTTGCACCATTAACATGCGTAATGTTTATACATCAGCATGAAGATGTACAAGATTGAATCAATTATCTATAGCATAGAGTGTCATGAGTCATGACTGCTTCTCCTTAACTAATAACATTAGTATGTTTAATAGTTTTCCAAAATAGATGATTCACTCACCGTGAACTGTTCTGCACGCCTGCGCTGTGAAGCTAAGAATTTCAACCTCATTGATGCTACATAGTTATACTCCTTGTATAACATGAAACAAGTCCAGAATGTGAACAAGTATTCCAATCCTATGTGGTAAAAAAACCTGAAATTTATAACGTCAACTCTCAAGTAAATTTGCATTATGTATATAACAAGAAAAGAAAAATTATGTGATTGTAGATGCCATATCTTTGATTTCAAAGCAACAATCTCAATTCCCTGTAACCTTGGTCTTTGGATCATTTCTTGTTTCCCTACAGAATTCTTAAATCTAATCTATCTTGCAACAATATTTGATGGCAAGTTCAACATCTAAGAGCCAGAGCATTTCTGTTTCGATAAGGAAAACATTGCCCATTATAGAAAGATTACTGTAGCAAGCACGGTAAATCAAGATAACAACTAATAACTACCAACCAAAAGGAAATGTAATCATAATTTTCTTTCTCATCCATCGGATATCACTGGTCTATAAATAATTACGGCTCTTTACGTTGCACTTGACAAAATTAAGAAAGCATGCACAACCATGATGTTTTTGAACCTCCATTTACCCGAAAATATCGTGAACTTCACTCTCTGTATGTAGAAAGTCAATTAAATAAAAAGCAGTGCAGCTCATATGTTAGTTATCACACTAGTCTGAATAATTATACGTATATGAAACACAGAGTTACCTTATTGACTTGGGGCGCACATTTGATATAGAGAGCCTATCAATGTCACTCAAAACCAACTCTTTCTTTAAGAAAAATAAGGTACCACTCGATACATTGACTGGAATAAGAATAAGAAGTGCTAGGACTGTCATTGGAACAAAAATCTTCAAGCTGCAAGTGACAGAAAAACAAAACAGCAAGTCAGCAAGTTCATTTACAAGAATGTCCAAGATATTAAGAATCAATATCTAAAGACCTGAGAGAAAACGCCATGAATCGATGGTAACTATATAACTGACCCATAAATATAGACAATGACCTGCACAATCATGTTCACCTACTCAGTAAATTCAGTGCTCAGTTGTGCTCAACTGCCATTAAATTTAAATCTAAGGGTGGAGAATCGAGAGAAAATAAATGAATTCTATTTACTGTATTATTATCCACCCTGTGATTCATATCAATGGAGTTGAGCACAACTGAGCATTGAATTGACCGAGTAGGTGAACAAGAATATGTAGAAAGACAGACTTGAATTGACCGAGTAGTTAATTTTCAACTTTCAAATAAGAAGAATATGGCATTTAAGTAATAAGGCAAAATTCATCAACTATATTGTACTATATATGCAACGCTCCAGAGTGAAAAGCATTAGAATGCATAATTGGCTTAACTTTTCCAAGAAATAGCAAATCCAGCTTTTTAAGTTACTTTTTCATTTGAACGACAAAATGGAATCGTTTGAACAAAACAGATTTTGTGAATGAGAATGCTAACAAATATAAGATACAAATTCTGTCACATACATAACAGACATCAGATATATTCAGGACCCTAAGTGAGTATCAACCAGAATTTAAAGAAAAATAGTATAACCACCTGCCTGTCATGATACCAGTAAATCAATTTTTTTTGGGTTACAAAATACCAGTAAATCTATTTTAAGCACAGCAGAAACGGGAATAAATTTTCCAAGTCCAATTTTAAGAACTCAATTCACACTAATCAAAGGAGTCAAAAAGCTAGTTGTTTCCATCCCAAAGATAATAATGGAATTACCTTCCGTATAGATTAGAAAATAAAAAAAAAGGAGTGAGATTTCATGGCTAAAGACACAGTAAATATAAAATTTTCACACTTTCTATCCAAGTCAAAACCAGAATTGACTACTCACAATACAAGCTAAATGAAACAAACTCAAAATTACAAAGCTCAATCAAAATCAAGAAAAGAAAGAACCAGAAGATTCGTGTTCTGATCGATTGGCTGTTGGCATGAAACTCGACATCGGAGAAGCTAGCTGCTGCTTACTGCTCTGAAACAAAGATTATAGTGGCAATTGGTTAAAGGAGAAACACACAGACGAACAAAGACAGTAGCGATTTAAATCAATTTCAGGGTTGCTGTTTTATAGAGAAAGAGATAAGCAACTTACAGAAGCCGGTAGCGGAAGTGAAG
>JANPXK010000215.1:0-16829 GCA_024704745.1 Rosa lucieae | reverse complement strand
CAAAGAATTAAATTAATAATTCACATAGCTTCCACCAATGAGAAATTTCCACATAAGCCCTAGTGTGTCATCCAACCAATCATAAAACACCAAAAAGATACCCTAACATATTCTTGCCGAAATTCCTTGAATATTTTCTGATTTTCTCTTTGATATTTCGGCCAAGGCATGCTTAGGGTTTCTAGGAATGCATTCTTTCCATAAACTTCGCCCTAGAAAATCTCTTGTGTAATCTTTTATTTCCTCTTGATTTTCACGCCACTTTCTTCTCTCCTCCCTTTGGTTTTCACGGAAATGCATCATTTAGGGTTAGGGTTTGCGTCACAAACCCTAATGTCATGGGCTTTGATGGGCCTTGATCCATTTTGCCGAAAATCCAAAGAGTTCTTGGGCCTCGTTGCTTCATCTTCAAGCCTTCTCACTTTCCAACGCAAAACACATTATTTTTCCATTTCTTTTTCATGGTTGCGTTGGAAACTTGCTAGGGAAGCCTTCCTCCATTTCGCAGGATTTCCTAATTGGATTAGGAAAGCTTGTTTCTTCATTTCTGCTCAAATGTGTGGGCCGTTTTCTCTCATATTCGTTCGTCTTGATGTTCGCAAGCTCCTCTTTCCATTCATGCGTTCATTTCCACTTTTTAGCTCGGAGGTCCTGAAAATAGAAACTAGACTCAAAATAGAAACTTTCTAAAAATGAAAATAGAAACTTACCAAAAATGAAAAATAGAAACTTTCCTAAACTGAAAATGGCAACTTGCCAGAAATGAGAAATGAAAACTACAAAAATGGAAACTTTCTACAATAAGGAACTTTCCCAATCAAAGAATGGAAACTTTCCAAAACAAGGATTTTTAAAGGAAATGGCGCAGAAAAATGTAGGGAAATACCATTAAAACGTCGCATTAAAATGCTCCTATCAGTAGACTTGTCCATAAGAGAAAAATACATGAAAAAGCCGAGAGAAAGAAAGTGAAAAAGAAAATTACGGCTAAAAAGAAAGAAAAAGATGAAATGTCTATGGATTTTAGTCCCCCATACTTGGTGAGTTTGGAGTTTACTTTAAATTGAAGGCCCATTACAGAAAAATTTGGCCTTTGTCCAACTCACTAGTGATCAAAGGAAGTTTAGAGTGAAGATTGGGCCCAACATGAAGACATTTGGCCCCCTTATAACACCCCCATGGGAAAGTGACGTTTTTGTATACTTGGTGAATTTCTAGAAGTCTCTCTACATTTGAATGAGCTCTACTAGGTTTTTAGGACACTTTGTTAAATTCCTTACCCTTCATTTCTTTAAACCTTGAGCCATGGCCCCATTACAACCTTTGATAAGACCTTCTTGATCCTTAAGATGGGACAGCCCTTGATGTGGAGATGAGTTACAAGAGTTGAACCTATGGCTTGGGTCCATCCGTGCAAGTAGTTGATATCTTTCATGAGATCTTTTAAAGAAAATATACTTGTGCTTTCGTTTCATATATGTGATCTACTTGTTATCTTTCACATATACTTGAGTGTATAAGCTTTTAAGCATTGCCATGATCTAGAGAAGAAAGAGTGGATGTACCTTGTGAGGATTGAATCAAACTTGTTTGAAGCATGCTTAACAGAACCCATCACCATTGTTCCAACCAAGTCCTACTTGTGTATATGTAACTTATGTGTTTTGATTAACTCTCGAATGCCTAAACATTGATTCTTGGTGAAGTGCTAATCTTGGTGTTGTGAAAGTCTGAGACAAATAGTTAAAGGGCAATAGAGTCTGTTGTGTGTCGAGTCTTTAATCTTTGTTGAGTCGTAGTCGTGTCTGTGTTGTGATTTTGCTAAGGGACTAGCAAAAGCTAAGTGTGGGGGAATTTGATAGGAGCATTTTAATGCGACATTTTAACTGCATTTCCCTACATTTTTCTGCGCCATTTCCTTGAAAAATCCTTGTTTTGGAAAGTTTCCATTCTTTGATTGGGAAAGTTCCTTATTGTAGAAAGTTTCCATTTTTGTAGTTTTCATTTCTCATTTCTGGCAAGTTGCCATTTTCAGTTTAGGAAAGTTTCTATTTTTCATTTTTAGTAAGTTTCTATTTTCATTTTTTAGAAAGTTTCTATTTTAAGTATAGTTTCTATTTTCAGGACCTCCGAGCTAAAAAGTGGAAATGAACGCACGAATGGAAAGAGGAGCTTGCGAACATCAAGACGAACGAATTTGAGAGAAAACGGCCCACACATTTGAGCAGAAATGAAGAAACAAGCTTTCCTAGTCCAACCAGGAAATCGACAATGGAGGAAGGCTTCCCTAGCAAGTTTCCAACGCAACTAGGAAAAAGAAATGGAAAAATAATGTGTTTTGCGTTGGAAAGTGAGAAGGCTTGAAAATGAAGCAACGAGGCCCAAGAACTCTTTGGATTTTCGGCAAAATGGATCAAGGCCCATCAAAGCCCATGACATTAGGGTTTGTGACGCAAAACCCTAAACCCTAGGAGTGTTTGCCGTGAAAACCAAAGGGAGGAGAGAAAGTGGCGTGAAATATCAAGAGAAAATAAAAGATTACGCAAGAGATTTTCTAGGGTGAAGTTTATGGAAAGAAAAGCACCAAATGGCGTCTAGATGCATTCCTAGAAACCCTAAGTATATTTTGGACGAAAATACAAGAAGAAAATCAGAAAATATTCAAGGTATTTCGGCAAGAATATATTAGGGTATCTTCTTGGAGCTTTATGATTGGTTGGATGACATACTAGGGCTTATTTGGCAAATTCTCATTGGTGGAAGGCATGTGGAATTATTAATTTAATTCCTTGGAAAATAAATCAGAAATTCACGGCTTGGAGACCAAGCATTGCCGTTCCCTATAACCACTACACGCATCATCTAACCACTACACAATTCAGAAAATTCTCTCTACGCGCGGAAGCTCTCTCCATTCTCTAGTGCAATTTCGGCGTTTTCAAGCAAGGAAGAAAGAAGCAAGCTTTGGCCGTGAGCATCATCATCCATTTCGTGAATAGTGTTTATATGTGTAAATATTATACTTTGTTTTATTTTAATTGTTTATAGTGTCTTACATTGACAGGTGTACCCTCAATCCCCGGAATAGAACGATCCCTACTTGCTTATACTACTAATGATAATTTCAGGGTTAAATTATATGCTTGCTTTGAGCGTATCATATATCTTTGTAAATATTATACTTTATTTTAATTTTAATTGTTTAATTGTTTGACAATGACAGGTGTACCCTCAATCCCCGGAATAGAACGATCCCTACTTACTTATACTACTAATGACATTTCAGGGTTAAATTGGTCGCTTCCCAAGAGCGACATCAGTGCCATGTCATCTTCCAACGTCACAACACTTTATTTTTCCATTTCTTTTTCATAGTAACGTTGGAAACTTCATTGGTGGGCTTTCCTCCTTTCCGCAGGGTTTCCTGGTTGGACCAGGAAAACTTCTTTTCTTCATTTCTGCTAATTTCTGTGGCTCATTGTTCTTCATCTTTGCTCCCCTTGGTGATCGCAAGCTCCTCTTTCCATTTGTGAGTTCATTTCCACTTTCTAGCTCGGAGGTCCTGAAAATAGAAACTAGTAAGAAAAATAGAAACTTTCCTAAAATGAAAAATGGCAACTTTCCTAAACTGAAAATGGGAAACTTTCTAAAAATGATAAATAGAAACTACAAAAATAGAAACTTTCTACAAATAGGAACTTTCCCAATCAAAGAATGGAAACTTTCCTAAACAGGATTTTATTAAGGAAATAACGCAAGAAATGTAGGGAAAAGCAAGTAAAACGTCGCATTAAAATGCTCCTATCAAGTTTCAATGAGTTTATGAACAGTGATTTTACAAACTTCTCCCTTCCAGGGTTTAGGATTTGCTTTCGCTTTTAGTGAAATGGCTTCTAAATCTTTAAATGCGTTGTTGTAGCGAAATTCAAAGCCCTAGTTGCTTTTTCCAATAATTTGATCACTATGTTTCAATTTGTGTTTATGAACAGTGATTTTCCAAACTTCTCCCTTCTAGGGTTCAGGATTTGCTTTCGCTTTTAGTGAAATGGTTTCGAAATCTTTAAATGTGTCGTCCTAGTGACATTCAAAGCCCTAGTTTCAATGAGTTTATGAACAGTGATTTCCAAACTTCTACCTTCTAGGGTTTAGGATTTGCTTTCGCTTTTAGTGAAATGGTTTCGAAATCTTTAAATGTGTCGTCCTAGTGACATTCAAAGCCCTAGTTTCAATTTGAGTTTATGAACAGCGATTTTCCAAACTTCTACCTTCTAGGGTTTAGGATTTGCTTTCGCTTTTAGTGAAATGGTTTCGAAATCTTTAAATGTGTCGTCCTAGTGACATTCAAAGCCCTAGTTTCAATTTGAGTTTATGAACAGCGATTTTCCAAACTTCTACCTTCTAGGGTTTAGGATTTGCTTTCGCTTTTAGTGAAATGGTTTCGAAATCTTTAAATGTGTCGTCCTAGTGACATTCAAAGCCCTAGTTTCAATTTGTGTTTATGAACAGTGATTTTCCAAACTTCTCCCTTCTAGGGTTTAGGATTTGCTTTCGCTTTTAGTGAAATGGTTTCGAAATCTTTAAATGTGTCGTCCTAGTGACATTCAAAGCCCTAGTTTCAATGAGTTTATGAACAGTGATTTTCCAAACTTCTCCTCTCCTTCCAGGGTTTAGGATTTGCTTTCGCTTTTAGTGAAATGGCTTCTAAATTTAAATGCGTTGTTGTAGTGAAATTCAAAGCCCTAGTTGCTTTTTCCAATAATTTGATCACTATGTTTCAATTTGTGTTTATGAACAGTGATTTTCCAAACTTCTCCCTTCTAGGGTTTAGGATTTGCTTTCGCTTTTAGTGAAATGGTTTCGAAATCTTTAAATGTGTCGTCCTAGTGACATTCAAAGCCCTAGTTTCAATTTGAGTTTATGAACAGCGATTTTCCAAACTTCTACCTTCTAGGGTTTAGGATTTGCTTTCGCTTTTAGTGAAATGGTTTCGAAATCTTTAAATGTGTCGTCCTAGTGACATTCAAAGCCCTAGTTTCAATGAGTTTATGAACAGTGATTTTCCAAACTTCTACCTTCTAGGGTTTAGGATTTGCTTTCGCTTTTAGTGAAATTGTTTCGAAATCTTTAAATGTGTCGTCCTAGTGACATTCAAAGCCCTAGTTTCAATTTGAGTTGATGAACAGTGATTTTCCAAACTTCTACCTTCTAGGGTTTAGGATTTGCTTTCGCTTTTAGTGAAATGGTTTCGAAATCTTTAAATGTGTCGTCCTAGTGACATTCAAAGCCCTAGTTTCAATGAGTTTATGAACAGTGATTTTCCAAACTTCTACCTTCTAGGGTTTAGGATTTGCTTTCGCTTTTAGTGAAATGGTTTCGAAATCTTTAAATGTGTCGTCCTAGTGACATTCAAAGCCCTAGTTTCAATTTGAGTTTATGAACAGCGATTTTGCAAACTTCTACCTTCCAGGGTTTAGGATTTGCTTTCGCTTTTAGTGAAATTGTTTCGAAATCTTTAAATGTGTCGTCCTAGTGACATTCAAAGCCCTAGTTTCAATTTGAGTTGATGAACAGTGATTTTCCAAACTTCTCCCTTCCAGGGTTTAGGATTTGCTTTCGCTTTTAGTGAAATGGTTTCGAAATCTTTAAATGTGTCGTCCTAGTGACATTCAAAGCCCTAGTTTCCAATTTGAGTTATCAACAGCGATTTTCCAAACTTCTACCTTCTAGGGTTTAGGATTTGCTTTCGCTTTTAGTGAATGGTTTCGAAATCTTTAAATGTGTCGTCCTAGTGACATTCAAAGCCCTAGTTTCAATTTGAGTTTATGAACAGCGATTTGCAAACTTCTACCTTCTAGGGTTTAGGATTTGCTTTCGCTTTTAGTGAAATGGTTTCGAAATCTTTAAATGTGTCGTCCTAGTGACATTCAAAGCCCTAGTTTCAATGAGTTTATGAACAGTGATTTTCCAAACTTCTCCCTTCTAGGGTTTAGGATTTGCTTTCGCTTTTAGTGAAATGGTTTCGAAATCTTTAAATGTGTCGTCCTAGTGACATTCATAGCCCTAGTTTCAATTTGAGTTTATGAACAGCGATTTTCCAAACTTCTACCTTCTAGGGTTTATATTTGCTTCGCTTTAGTGAAATGGTTTCGAAATCTTTAAATGTGTCGTCCTCTTTAAATGTGTCGTCCTAGTGACATTCAAAAGCCCTAGTTTCAATGAGTTTATGAACGTGATTTTCCAAACTTCTCCCTTCCAGGGTTTAGGATTTGCTTTCGCTTTTAGTGAAATGGCTTCTAAATCTTTAAATGTTGTTGTAGTGAAATTCAAAGCCCTAGTGCTTTTTCAAAAATTTGATCACTATGTTTCAATTTGTGTTATGAACAGGGATTTTCCAAACTTCTCCCTTCTATGGTTTAGGATTTGCTTTCGCTTTTAGTGAAATGGTTTCGAAATCTTTAAATGTGTCGTCCTAGTGACATTCAAAGCCCTAGTTTCAATGAGTTTATGAACGGTGATTTTCCAAACTTCTACCTTCTGGGGTTTAGGATTTGCTTTCGCTTTTAGTGAAATGGCTTCTAAATCTTTAAATGCGTTGTTGTAGTGAAATTCAAAGCCCTAGTTGCTTTTTCCAAAAATTTGATCACTATGTTTCAATTTGTGTTTATGAACAGTGATTTTCCAAACTTCTCCCTTCTATGGTTTAGGATTTGCTTTCGCTTTTATTGAAATGGTTTCGAAATCTTTAAATGTGTCGTCCTAGTGACATTCAAAGCCCTAGTTTCAATGAGTTTATGAACGGTGATTTTCCAAACTTCTACCTTCTAGGGTTTAGGATTTGCTTTCGCTTTTAGTGAAATGGTTTCGAAATCTTTAAATGTGTCGTCCTAGTGACATTCAAAGCCCTAGTTTCAATTTGAGTTATAACAGCGATTTTCCAACTTCTCAACCTTCTAGGGTTTAGGATTTGCTTTCGCTTTTAGTGAAATGGTTTCGAAATCTTTAAATGTGTCGTCCTAGTGACATTCAAAGCCCTAGTTTCAATTTGAGTTTATGAACAGTGATTTTCCAAACTTCTACCTTCTAGGGTTTAGGATTTGCTTTCGATTTTAGTGAAATGGTTTCGAAATCTTTAAATGTGTCATCCTAGTGACATTCAAAGCCCTAGTTTCGATGAGTTTATGAACAGTGATTTTCCAAACTTCTACCTTCTAGGGTTTAGGATTTGCTTTCGCTTTTAGTGAAATTGTTTCGAAATCTTTAAATGTGTCGTCCTAGTGACATTCAAAGCCCTAGTTTCAATTTGAGTTGATGAACAGTGATTTTCCAAACTTTCCCTTCCAGGGTTTAGGATTTGCTTTCGCTTTTAGTGAAATGGTTTCGAAATCTTTAAATGTGTCGTCCTAGTGACATTCAAAGCCCTAGTTTCAATTTGAGTTTATGAACAGCGATTTTCCAAACTTCTGATTTGCTTTCGCTTTTAGTGAAATGGTTTCGAAATCTTTAAATGTGTCGTCCTAGTGACATTCAAAGCCCTAGTTGCTTTTTCCAATAATTTGATCACTATGTTTCAATTTGTGTTTATGAACAGTGATTTTCCAAACTTCTCCCTTCTAGGGTTTAGGATTTGCTTTCGCTTTTAGTGAAATGGTTTCGAAATCTTTAAATGTGTCGTCCTAGTGTCATTCAAAGCCCTAGTTTCAATTTGAGTTTATGAACAGTGATTTTCCAAACTTCTACCTTCTAGGGTTTAGGATTTGCTTTCGCTTTTAGTGAAATGGTTTCGAAATCTTTAAATGTGTCGTCCTAGTGACATTCAAAGCCCTAGTTTCAATTTGTGTTTATGAACAGTGATTTTCCAAACTTCTCCCATCTAGGGTTTAGGATTTGCTTTCGCTTTTAGTGAAATGGTTTCGAAATCTTTAAATGTGTCGTCCTAGTGACATTCAAAGCCCTAGTTTCGATGAGTTTATGAACAGTGATTTTCCAAACTTCTCCCATCCAGGGTTTAGGATTTGCTTTCGCTTTTAGTGAAATGGCTTCTAAATCTTTAAATGCGTTGTTGTAGTGAAATTCAAAGCCCTAGTTGCTTTTCCAATAATTGATCACTATGTTTCAATTTGTGTTTATGAACAGTGATTTTCCAAACTTCTCCCTTCTAGGGTTTAGGATTTGCTTTCGCTTTTAGTGAAATGGTTTCGAAATCTTTAAATGTGTCGTCCTAGTGACATTGAAAGCCCTAGTTTCAATGAGTTTATGAACAGTGATTTTCCAAACTTCTCCCTTCTAGGGTTTAGGATTTGCTTTCGCTTTTAGTGAAATGGCTTCTAAATCTTTAAATGCGTTGTTGTAGTGAAATTCAAAGCCCTAGTTTCAATTTGAGTTTATGAACAGCGATTTTCCAAACTTCTACCTTCTAGGGTTTAGGATTTGCTTTCGCTTTTAGTGAAATGGTTTCGAAATCTTTAAATGTGTCGTCCTAGTGACATTCAAAGCCCTAGTTTCAATGAGTTTATGAACAGTGATTTTCCAAACTTCTACCTTCTAGGGTTTAGGATTTGCTTTCGCTTTTAGTGAAATGGTTTCGAAATCTTTAAATGTGTCGTCCTAGTGACATTCAAAGCCCTAGTTTCAATGAGTTTATGAACAGTGATTTTCCAAACTTCTACCTTCTAGGGTTTAGGATTTGCTTTCGCTTTTAGTGATGTCGCTCTTGGGAAGCGCACAATTTAACCCTGAAATGTCATTAGTAGTATAAGTAAGTAGGGATCGTTCTATTCCGGGGATTGAGGGTACACCTGTCATTGTCAAACAATTAAACAATTAAAATTAAAACAAAGTATAATATTTACAAATATATAACAAAATATATACATATTTACGAAAAAGGGGGGATTTTTGGTTTTTGGTTTTATTTTGCCGAAAATAAACTAAGTTAACTAAATAATTAAAATGCAAAAACATAAAATACAAATGGGATGTGAGAACAAGGATCAAAGTCGAAACTCATGATTAAAATTGATTCAAGTTCATCATTGTTCATCATAGTCATGCAAGAGGAGTTGATCATGTGAAACGTTCAAAAGCAAACAATTTCCCATATTTTACTTTCAATGCTAATTAACCTAAGCGAAAGCACCTAGATTAATCCTATCAAACATGCAATCAAACCCTAGAAAGCTAGTCAATCATGTCATGTTTAACGCATTAAGCACCTAGAAAGGCTATCAACTCAAATGTGCAACTTAGTATGAAAAAGTCCACCTAATTGCAATCTTCTTTGATTAAATTCGGTTTTTGTACAAAACCTTTACTACTTATTGATTCAAGAACACAAAACCAAAAAGTTGATTCATGTTCTTAAATTCGTAGCACCAATTATATCAAAACCCTAAGTGTTTGCAACCACATAAGATTAAAACAAAAGTTTCTATCATGCAAATTTAATCAAACACTCACACAAAAGCAACCATAAATCGCAATATATGAATCTGAAAATTAACAATTAATCATAAAATTTCAGAAAACAAACTTGTTCAAACATGTGTGTCAACTAGGCAAACCAACGAAAATACAAACAAAGGTACAAGGAGAATCGGATTACACCGTGATGAAGATGAGATGAATGAAGTGATGATGTGGTCTAAGTGATGATGTGGTCTCTTGAATTTCGAAAGCAATCTTCAAGGTGGAGGGTGGATGGTGTGCACGGCTTGTCTTCTTCTTCCTTGGCCTTGCTTGCACTTCGTGGTTGCCCTAGAGGATGGAGAAGAGCACGGCTAGGCTAGAGAGTTTTCTGATTTTTTCTCAAAGTGTAAACGCAAAAGTGGGAACTGGAACTCCTTGACGTTGAGAGAAGAGAGGAATATATAGGGGACGGCCCCTAGGTCTCAATCCGTCAAAACCCTAGAAAAGCTCACGGCAAACTTGCTTCCTCCACATAATTTCCTCCAATGATTTTGCCACATAAGCCCTATGAGGTGGTGCAACCAATCACAAAATTCCAAATTAATTCCCTAAATAATCTTGCCGAAATAAAGAAATTTCTGATTTTCTTAATTTCGGCCAATTTTTTAGGAATTAGGGATGAATCTAGACTCCTTTGAGCTTTTCTTGGTCACCACATATCTCTTTCCTTAAAACTCTAGAAATATCTTTGCCGAATTCTCTAGGGTTTCTTCTTTATTTTGCACGGCATTCCTTGCTTTTCCTCTTGGCTTGGACGGCAGAAGACTCTAGGGTTTTCTCTTGATTTATTTCCATAAAAATAGCCCTAGAAAATCTCCCTAGAAAATCTCCTTTTAATTTCTGATTTTTGGACGCCACTCCTTGTTTCTCTCTTGCAAATTCACGGCAAAACATCTTTGGTGCTAGGGTTTGCGTCACAAACCCTAGTTCCATGGGCTTTTATGGGCTTTTCCAATTAGCCGAAAATCCAACAAGTCTTGAGAGTTTGGGCCTCCATGCGTCACTTCTTGCCATGTCATCTTCCAACGTCACAACACTTTATTTTTCCATTTCTTTTTCATAGTAACGTTGGAAACTTCATTGGTGGCTTTCCTCCTTTCCAGGGTTTCCTGGTTGGACCAGGAAAACTTCTTTTCTTCATTTCTGCTCATTTCTGTGGCTCATTGTTCTTCATCTTTGCTCCCCTTGGTGATCGCAAGCTCCTCTTTCCATTTGTGAGTTCATTTCCACTTTCTAGCTCGGAGGTCCTGAAAATAGAAACTATAAGAAAAATAGAAACTTTCCTAAAATGAAAATGAAACTTTCCTAAACTGAAAATGGAAACTTTCTAAAAATGAAATAGAAACTACAAAAAGAGAAACTTTCTACAAATAGGAACTTTCCCAATCAAAGAATGGAAACTTTCCTAAACAGGGTTTTATTAAGGAAATAACGCAAGAAATGTAGGGAAATGCAAGTAAAACGTCGCATTAAAATGCTCCTATCAAATTCCCCCACACTTAGCTTTTGCTAGTCCCTTAGCAAAATCACACTAAGACTCAACAGAAATTAAAGACTCTACAAAAACAATGACTCTATTGCCCTTCAACTATTTGTCTCAGCAATCTCTTACTTTCATAACACCAAGATTAGCACTTAACCAAAATTCAATGTTAGGCATTCGAGAGTTAATTGAAACACATAATTTACACATACACAAGTAGGACTTGGTTGTAACAATGGTGATGGTTCTGTTAAGCATGTTTCAAACAAGTTTGATTCAATCCTCACAAGGTATATCCACTCTTTCTTCTCTCAGATCATGGCAATGCTTAAAAGCTTATACACTCAAGTATATGTGAAAGATAACAAGTATATCACATAATGTAAGAAACGAAAGCACATGTATAATTTTCTTTAAAGATCTCATGAAGGATACCAACTACTTGCACAGATGGACCCAAGCCATAGGTTCAACTCTTGTAACTCATCTCCACATCAAGGGCTGTCCCATCTTAAGGATCAAGAAGGTCTTCTTAAGGGTTGTAATGGGGCCAAGGCT
The DNA here is from genome assembly GCA_024704745.1 of Rosa lucieae. Classification (NCBI taxonomy): domain Eukaryota; kingdom Viridiplantae; phylum Streptophyta; class Magnoliopsida; order Rosales; family Rosaceae; genus Rosa; species Rosa lucieae. The sequence continues at coordinate 5,323 of JANPXK010000215.1, read as the reverse complement.
CAAGGTTTTAAGAAATGAAGGGTAAGGATTTATCAAAGTGTCCTAAAAACCTAGTAGAGCACATATAGATGTAGAAGCCTCAAGAAATCCACCAAGGCATTGCAAAAACGTCACTTTCCCTAGAGGTAACATAAAAGGGGCCTAATGTCTTCATGTTGGGCCCAATCTTCATTGTAAACTTCCCTTGAACTATAGTGAAATGGACAAAGGCCAAATTTTTCTGTAGTGGGCCTTCAGTTCAAAGTAAACTCCAAAATCACTAAGTATGGGGGACTAAAATCCATAAACATTTTTTTTTCTAGCCGTACAATTTTCTTTCTTTCATTTTTTCACGGCTTTCACATATTTTTTTTCTTTATGGACAAGTCTACCCCCACACTTGAACTTTCACCTCTTCTCAATCTTCATCCTTAGCACCAAACCCATGTAGTATGTCTCAAAAGATAGCTCCACTAAGTTCTTAGAACAAAGGGTAGGGTTGTAACTATACTAAGCTTCATGGTTAAGGGTTTTAAGGGTGATGAATGAAAAGGCTTAATGTAGGCTCAAAGGGGTTATCTAGGGGGTCCCGACGGGCACAAATAGGGCACAAGTTTATATGGCAATGGTGGTAATTCCTAGGGTGCCTCTATCCCTTCCAGAATCAGGGCCATGTATTGATATACGTCTCAACAAGCACAAGAGTGAATTCTAGCATTCTCTAGTCCATCAAACTTAATCTATGGCAAGTCAATCAATGAAGAATAATGAGATCATCAAAATCGCCAAGAAATTAAGAATATATTTTATTTATCACTCCAAGAAAAAGGGACATGGCTCAATTATCTCACATGGGCTTTATGAATCAAAACTCATCTTAACATGCTTTATTTGTACCAAAGTTTCGAAATCCATATCCACTACAAGGCACATATTTTTCATATATCTCAATTAACCAAAGAATACCATGTTTAAAAATCATCTCAATCTTGTGATCCTCTTTTAATCATGATTTCAGAGATATAGAATCATCCTAGACAGTTGAAAGGGCATCCTAAGACTCAAAACAAAAACAAAAGCAACGAAAATTTTTAATTTTTGACATTTTTCAATTTTTTTTTGTATTTTTCAATATATGACTCAAGATAAAATGTAAATCCCTTCCCCCACACTTAAATATTGCATTGTCCTCAATGTAATCAAGATAAGCATGCAATGAAACACTTAAGCATATAGGGATGAAATTTACGAAAACTACTAAAACAAAAAAAAAAAAAAAGAAAAATAAAGATAAGGATAAAGAAAGCAAATCTGATTTGCATGGGTTGCCTCCCAAGTAGCGCTTGGTTTTAACGTCTTCTCAGCCTAGACGTGGTTTCCTCTTGTCCTCAGTTGGTGGAACCTTCAAAGCCTCCCTTTGGGTTTTGAATTGTGTTGCTCGGAAGCCTACCAGTTTCATGAAACTTGGTCATGAAGTCCACCACCTGTCCCATCTGCTTCTTGAGCTCTGCAATGTCCTTGGTATGGTTCTCTTGTCCTTGAAGCAAGTCTGTGTGGCACTAGTCAATGCTGAGTGGAATTAGTCAATGCCTCTATCGTCTTATCATAGTGAGAGTAGGGATTCCCTACGTTTGTTGAGGAGGCATGTAAGGTCTTTGATAAGGAGGTCCTTGAGGACGTTGGAAACTGCCACCAAGAGGGTTCTGACCATTTTCATTGTTGGTCCACTTGAAGTTGGGGTGGTCCCTCCATCCAGGGTTATAGGTATTTGAATATGGATCATACCTTGGACGTTGGGGACCCCCTTGGTTCCCTTGATAGCCTCCAATGGCATTCACAGACTCCCAACCACCATTCTCACTTAGTTGAGGACATTGATCCGTAGGATGTCCTTGCATAGAGCATACCCCACAAGCAGAGGGTCCTCCATGGCCTTGAGTAGTCGCCACCTTGTTCACAAGAAGGGTGAGTTTGCTCAATTGATCCGCAATGGCAGGACTAGTGCTCACCTCATTTACCCTACGAGTGGGTTGTCTCACACCCTCATACTGTTGGGAGTTTAGGGCACGATTTGCTATAAGTTCCTTCCCAACCGCAGGTGACTTATCCACAAAAGCTCCTCCAGCTGCAGCATCAAGCATTTGCCTTTCCAAGGGTAAGAGTCCTTCGTAGAAGCATGTAAGTAGGGTCTCATCCTTCATCTGATGTTGAGGGCATTGTGCAAGTAGGGAGTTGAACCTCTCATAGTAGCAGAATAGGACTCATCATGGGCTTGCTCAATTCCACTGAGCTTCTTCCTGAGTGTGATGACCTTTGAAGCTGGGAAGTATTTTTCCAAGAAGGCCTTCCTCATTGTTTCCCATGAAGTATACGTCTGCAGGAATTCATATAGCCAATCTTGGCTCTATCAGCTAGAGAGAATGGAAATGCCTTCATCTTCAGAAGTTTCATCTGCCCTTGTGGTTGCATGTTTGCACAAACAGACTTGAAATTCTCGAATGTGCTTGTTGCATCCTCCATATTAAGGCCATGAAAAATAGGGAGCTTGTGCAACAACCACTCTTAAGCTCAAACTCTGCTTGTCTTCCAGCTGCAGGGGCAGGGTAATGATGCCTGAAGGAGGTCCTCCTTCAACAGTTGCTGGAGAGTTCCCTAATGATGCCATTCTCTCTTCTTGGACTTCTTCAGGTGGTGGTGAAGGTGGTGGTGTAGAGTTGGACGAAACCACAGGTGAAGGTGAACGTGAAGGAGGAGATGGAGATGGTGTAGGTGATGTAGACTCCTCAGAACAGTAGGTCCTCTTCCCTTGCTCGTTAAATGTGTACTCTCTGTATGTTGAAGGAGAAGGACTTGTGAACTCAAGGAGTGAAGGACCCTTCAAACGAGCGAGCCTTGCTTCAATTTCCTTTATTTTGGAGGGTCCAAAAGGCTCGGTCATTCATAGGAATCCTGAACATCATTAAAATTTAAAGAAATTAGTAAAGTATAAGTAAGTAATTACAAATTAGTGATTTATACATCAACTTTACTATTCACGAGTCACTATTCATGACTTTACTATTTATGATTTATACAAGTATAAAAGAAGTATAAATTACAAACTATCCACAATCTTCACAAATAACCACGTAAGAAATTTATACAAGTATAAAATACAAAACACACAATTTACAAGTGAAGGTTATGTTCAAGTATCTTATTATCTTTACAAAATAAAGTTAACATCTCAATTGATTACAAGTTGTAAGTCGAGCCCAATAGAAACCACTACTATTGGTGAGCTACGATCTAGGGATAGTCGCTGATATCGCTTTTGGCAGCGACCAATTTAACCCTGAAATGTCATTAGTAGCATATAATAAGTAGGATCGTTCTATTCCGGGGATTGAGGGTACACCTGTCATTGTCAAACAATTAACAATTAAAATTAAATATAATATTTACAAAAATATAACAAAGTATATACATATTTACGAAATTAGGGGGTTTTTTGGTTTTTGGTTTTCGGAAAATTAAACTAAGTAAAGAAAACAATTAAAATGCAAAAACATAAATTACAAATGGAATGCACGAACAAAGATCAAATCGAAACATATAATCAAAGTTAATTCAAGTTCATCATTGTTCATCATAGTCATGCAAGAGGAATTGATCATGTGAAACGTTCTAAGCAAACAATTTCCCATATTTTACTTTCAATGCTAATTAACCTAAGTGAAAGCACCTAAATTAATCCTATCAAACATGCATTCAAGCCCTAGAAAGCTAGTCAATCACACATGTTTAACGCAAGAAGTTCAAGGAAGGCTATCAATTCAAATGTGCAACTTAGTATGAAAAAGTTCACTAATTGCAATCTCCTTTGATTAAATTTCGGTTTTTGTACAAAACCTTTACTACTTATTGATTCAAGAACACAAAACCAAAAAGTTGATTCATGTTCTCGAATTCGTAGCAACATTCACATAAAAACCCTAAATGTTTCGAACCATTCAAGATTATCATACAAACGATTTCTATCATGCAAATTCAATCAAACACTTACACAAAAGCAACCATAAATCACAATATATGAATCTGAAAATTAACAATTAATCATAAAATTTCAGAAAACAATATTCGTTCATACATATGTGTCAACTAAGGCAAAACCAACGAAAATACAAACAAAGTTACAAGGATAATCGGATTACACCGTGATGAAGATGAGATGGATGAAGTGATGATGTGGTCTCTTGAATTTCGAAAGCAATCTTCAAGGTGGAGGTGGATGGTGTTCACGGCTTGTCTTCTTCTTCCTTGGCCTTGCTTGCACTTCGTGGTTGCCCTAGAGGATGGAGAGAGCACGGCTAGGCTAAGAGTTTTCTGATTTTTTCTAAAGTGTATGAACGCAAAAGTGGGAACTAGGAACTCTTCACGTTGTGAGAAGAGATGAATATATAGGGGACGGCCCCTAGGTCTCCATCCGTCCAAAACCCTAGAGAAACTCACGGCAGTTGCTCTCCTCCACATATTTCCTCCAATGAATTCTTGCCACATAAGCCCTATGAGTGGTGCAACCAATCACAAAATTCCAATATTTATTCCCTAAATAATTCTTGCCGAAATACATAGAGAATTTCTGATTTTCATACACCAATTTCGGCAACAATATTTAGAGAACAAAGGGGGACGAACCTAGACTCCTTTGAGAGCTTTTTGTGTTCAACAAAATTCACTTTCCTTTAAAAGCTCCCTAAGAAATCTCCACGAAATCTCTTTATTTTCTGATTTTCCTCACGGCAAAACCCTAGTTCTTCTCTTCATTATCTTTGGCCGAATTCCTTAGGGTTTGCACGGCATTCCCTTGTTTTCCTCTTGGCTTGGACGGCTAGGAGTCTTCTAGGGTTTATCTCTTGATTTATTTCCATAAAAAAAACCTAGAAAATCTCCTAGAAAATCTCCTTTTATTTCTGATTTTTGGACGCCTCTCCTTGTTTCTCTCTTGCAAATTCACGGCAAAACATCTTTAAGGGTTAGGGTTTGCGTCACAAACCCTAATGTATGGGCTTGATGGGCCTTGATCCAATTTGCCGAAAATCCAAAGAGTTTTGGGCCTCGTGCTCTTCATCTTCAAGCCTTCTCATTTTCCAACGCAAAACACTTTATTTTTCCATTTCTTTTTCATGGTTGCGTTGGAAACTTCTAGGGAAGCTTTCCCTCCTTTTGTAGGATTTCCTGGTTGGACTAGGAAAGCTTGTTTCTTCTCTTCTTCTATTTCTGTCAAATGTGTGGGCCATTTTCTCTCATATTCGCTCGTCTTGATGTTCGCAAGCTCCTCTTTCCATTTGTGAGTTCATTTCCA
>JANPXK010000214.1:0-20232 GCA_024704745.1 Rosa lucieae | reverse complement strand
TTTGTTTGGAAAGATTGTGACGTTTCCTGGTGTTTGGCGGAATTTGACTGATGAGGTCAGGGATTCGGATTGGATGAACCAGGGAGTCATGGATTTTATTTGGAAAGGCTGTGACGTTTCCTGGTGTTTGGCAGAATTTGACTGATGAGGTCAGGGATTCGGATTGGATGAACCAGGGAGTCAGGGATTTTGTTTGGACTTGCGGTTGCATCTAGTGGGTTGCTAGATTGCCTACATACCCTGTAAAGGGATCAAACCGTTGTAGTTCGAAAGAATTTGTATTTCTGTTGTTGGCAGAACTTGACTGGAGTCAATGATTCAATTTAGGACTAGCTAAATTTTGACTGGTGGAGTCAGGGATTCTGTTTGGATTTGTGGTTGCATCTAGTAGGTGTTGCTAGATTGCCTACGTACCCATTGTGGGATCAAACCGACCGTAGTTCATAAGAATTTGTATTTCTAGTTTTGTACCAACTTTTGTGTTTGACGGATGTATATATTTCTTGAATCCATCAAGTGTATTTCTTTTGCAGAGATTCAAATCGTAGAGCATCTATCAATCTGATTTGGGCACCCAGTATGCTGAATTCATAATGGGCCGTGGAATGGGCTTTTGTGTTGTCAACGAACTTGGCCGGACCCGAACATCGAAATAAACCGTTTAGAAATGGGCTTCAAGATGTGTAGGTGGGTGATTCCGCAAGCACATGGATGGACACCCACTAATTTATATCCACACCCAATTTGAGCCTAATCTCTTGGGCCATCTGGTAAAGGCCCTGCGGTAGGCGTACTCCCCATCTCAGGTAACTTGAATAAGCTTTGTCTCTTCTTTGGAGAATATCCCTAGCGTGATTATCTGTCTAAGATGGAGATCGAACTGGAGATGGAAACCGGCTGTCAGAGTTCGAAACTGAGAAGGAGTTGTGCTATAGATGGATTGAACTCAATGTCCAGATTCTGCACTGGATTTTCTGCGTTTGAGATTGGATAATGGCTTCGATCCTCTCACTTCTCCTCTGTACCTCCAATTTCTCGTTGTGTATTGACTGGCTTTATTCAATCTTACCCAGATCTGCTGCTGCGGGTTTATTTCCAATTACGGTACTTGGTCGATTAGTCGTGTGCAGGAACGAAAAGCAGGTGCAATTCTTCTTCTGGTAATAGACTGGTACGACCCTTCTATGAATGGCACGATCGATCAAATATGCTTTTAGACCACCGCTTCAGGTTTTGACTCAATTGCATACTTTGTCTCTTTTCAAAGGCTTGGAAATTTGCCATCATCATTTTTTTTTCATGCCTTTCATTCTCTGACCCGTGCCAAATGTTCTGGTCTTTTGCATATTAAAGAGCCCTACAGCACACCATGACTCAATAATTGATTATATATGCTTAGAAGCTTATCTTGCAGCACATATATTCAATTATGTAATTTGAAGGCTCAGCTTTGGAGTATATTTTGAAAGGCCTATATTTAAAGCCTTTCTTCCATTGTCTGTAGGTTTTGGACGTTTCTCTTTGATTAAAATTCTGGAAAGGTGAAGCTATTTGCACTACACTTTGCCTTGCTGCACTTTGAGTTTGTAATTGCCACCACGAGTGCCAGATTGAACCATGAAAGCCATGGTTTTGTCATCTTGTTAGCATGATTCCAGAAACAACAAAAACAATTGAGTTTATATGTGTTCCCAGCTTGCATCCACCATATAATTAAACTTTGCCATAAGTTTAAGTCTTTATCTAAGCTTTGACCCCATGTTGCTACTACCTTACTAACCACGTAGAAGCTGATTAATAATTAAAGTTGCCACCATGTCCTGCTTTGATTATCACCACCGTTTCAAACACAGGAAGCACTCGCAATTTTTAGCTTCTCTTCTTGTTAATTAAATCACCAATTCTGAGAACCAATAAATGAATTTAATTATCCTTGTCTTAGTTCCAGAACGTAATTTTGCTTTTCAACTAACAATTGACACGAAAGCTTCTGTATATGCAAGCTTAATTGAGCCACCGCCGCCAAGCCTCGGAGATCAATTTCAGAGAGGTAATTAAGTACTGCAAAGAGCAGCAATCTCACTAACCCTCTTCTTTTATTTCTCTTCCTTTGTCTACGGCTCTGCCTTCTGACTTTCTTCTTTTATTTCTTTTTGTATGCAGGTTACAGAGGCAGAACATTAAAGGTGAGGCTTTGTATTTTTGCTTCGCATGTTGGATTGGTAGCTTAGGATTTGTACTTCTTTTTGGAAGTGGTGGTGGAAAAGTTTTGATATGATGGAAGGAGAAAAGCAAGGCAGCAGGGGAAGCTTTTTATGTATTGCTGAGATTGAAGGAAGAAACGGTGGCGTCTTGTGCAGATTTTTTAGAAACGGAACGTGACCATTCATGAATGACCCTATGTTCCAGTGTTAGAAACTGCAGCAGCCAAGCACGTTGAGACTTCGTCCGTTCATGAACGACCACATCAGTCTAAACGCAAGAGAAGTTCTCTCGGCCATGGTTGTTTTCAAAAGGGTATTGGTTGTTCATGAACAGCCCCCTTTGCTTGAAGCAAACCAGTTAATTCTTTGCCAAAGAAGACAAGAACAACATGACGCAGCGTATACCTGGACGTCTCCTTTTCGAGCTGCTTTGATTTTGCCCTCTGTTTTGGCAGAGCCTTGGCTTCTTGCTTTCTGATTTTTCTTCTCTTTCTCCCTTCTGTGTGTGTATTTCTTTTCACGTTGCCACCTTTAAATAGAAGTAGTTGGATAAGTGTAGTTGGGTAGCTGATAACCCTTTCCAACTTTGTATTTTGAATTTGAATGATAAGTTTATCTCCAGCTGTTATCTTCACATTTGAATTGGTCAAGCACTTAACCAACAATTGAATAGTCAAAGCTGGCAGAACATGTATCCTTAACGTCAGTTATGCTTGGTCAAAGCCAACCAAAATTTTGAACAGCAATCTGCAATTATCCTCATTTGCTAGACATTCAAAGCTATTTAACAAACTTTAAGCTTATCAATCAGAGATGTATGAATGTATTTCTTTTTTTCTTCTTTTTTTCCACAGCAGCTTGTAGGAACATCAATGTTGTAATGGGCTTCTACTTTTTTTTAATTTATTTTGCAAGACCATCACCATGTAGTTTCTAGACTCATGATTTTTTTTTTTTTTTTTTCGGTCTCAACAACCTCCGGCCAACTACATCGCCCAGTCGGTTTCACCAGACCGCCTTCATCATCCTTTCGCCACCACTGCGCTATGGATCACCACCCTAGCCAAACAATGCGTTCTCCAGATCGAATCCAAGAAACCAACCCAGATTGGCTTCGTCCAAGCAGAGCCCAACCGTGCCGCCACGACCATGGCACCCCCGAGCCGCCTCCGACCGCACAACCCCAGACCCTTGCAGGCCGATCCTCTCTCTCTCTCTAAAATCGGGGAGCTTATTCTCTCTCTAAATCTCAATCTATTACGATTTGAGAGCTTGATAGTTACAAACGGGCAAAGCGGTCAGAAATTTTGAAGAAAACAGGCCCAACTCTTAGAGTTTTAGGTAAATGGGGTTTAAACATGAAAATTGTTGGGTAAGTGGGCAATCTCTTAGAGTGTTTGGGTAAGTGGAGTTAATTAACCCCAAAATTGGATAAATGATCATTTACCCTTATTCTTTTTTTTTTGATCGGGTTAGTTGTTAGTAACTCACACACCCATGCAGTGGTATCCCAGCGCCAGGACACCTGCACCGACATTGCGGCGAAAGCCTGGCAAAGCCAGACTAATCCACTGCACCGCAGACGCACGAACCCAAAGGGTCCCTCAAATCTGCTGGCCACGGGATGGAGCTGGGATTCGAACGCTAGACCTGGGGGTTCCAGACTAGGCCATTAGATTTTGTAATCCTTCAAAAACTTTTTCTTAGGCAAGTAAATATGTTAAACCCTTTTCCTTTCCTTTTTCAACTAACATATTTTTCCTACTATGTTTTGAAATGATTACTCCTAATCCAATTAAAATTCCTCTCATCAATTTATTCTTAACAAGTTTCGGTTCATAATTTTAGTTAATATTTGTTCTCAAAAGATGAGTTCTTCAAATAATTCACAAGTGCATGGAGTCTTGGATGCCAACACGTAGATATCTTCAACAACTCCAAAAGACAAAAGATCCAAATTGGCTCCACCAGAGCAAGTTACGTGCCTGTCAGCCCCAACACGTCCACCTCCAAAAAGTGGGCATAGTGATTCTTTTAGCCCACTTAATTTGAACACAAAATGGTGATAAGCTATTGGTCGAGAGAGAAACTGTTTAAGTAGTAGTTTAAATATACTAAGAGTCTAAGAAAAGTAGTTTTGATGTATTTATAATTTGTTCATCTATTATTTTATAGTTACATACTTTTTATGATATATAAGGTGCTATGAAATAACTTATGTTTTTTCTCATAGATGTTTTACCATCAACTTTGTCGTTTCAATTTCCTATTGAAGCCAAATTGATGGACCATATTTTGATAATGGAAGATCAAGACTAAATCATCCAACAGAAAATGTGCAAACTTAAGCGCAAACTCTATATGGGTGAAGTCGGCATCAGTTTTAGTAGCCAGCATCAGTATCAACTAAACCAAAATTAGTTATGGTGGCTAATTTCATGAGACAGGCCAATATATTAATGTTCTTAGGTCACACACTACTTTTCTCGGCAATAATCAAATTTAGAAAGAGTTTCGGGCAGCCATTTTGTTTTTCCAACAGGAAGCTTTTGAGCCTCTTCGTAGTGAAGTTAAGTGGTAAACATGTTTCTGTCATGAATAGCATATAATATAAAACTCCTGTACCACATAACTTAAGAGCTCATCACAAATATATTTTGTGCCACTCTCGATCACTAGCTATCAACTAATTCAAAGGTAATTAATTGGTAGACATGTTTCTGTCATGAATAGCATATAATATAAAACTCCAGAACCACATAACTTGAGAGCTCACAAAATATATTTTGTACCACTCTCACTATCAACTAATTCTAAGGTACGGTCCTAGACCATAGAAAACTAAATCAAAGATCTTGCAAATGCATTTTGACCAGTAAACATGAATCTTTAAGAAAACAAAGAGTAAATATGACTAGACAAAGAGTAATTACTTCAAATCATACTGTAAATAGAATACATTAAGTGACGAGACAATATTATTCATATAAATCCCAACTAAAATTCCAGCTTTCATAAAATAGTGATTGACACGTTGAAAAGTGAAAGAGTTTTTCTATTGGAACCTCCAAATTTACTCACTTGACCTCTATGCTTTTTACACCTCCTATCAAATTTTTAAATACTAAATATACTCATTAAACCTCACTAAAGTTCCTCAAATAACCTCACACATATAATTTATAAACAAACTAAGATCTTTATAATAAAAAAAACTTAGTCATTTCAATGATTTAATTACTCTATTAATCTTAATTACATCTCCATTCCTTAATCAGACTACATAAATCTCTTATCCAATAAAAAAAATCAAACACAAGGTATTGAGTTTTAAAAATTAATAAAAATAAAATAACATGAACTATTATGTGATTTTTTTATTTACTTTTTCTTTTTTAGCTGTGCAAAAAAAAAAAAACAGATTAATCATTTTTACTTAATGTTTCTCTATTTTCTGTACCTCATGATTAATTATTTCAATATTTTTTTATTTATTTTTATTTGCTAGCTCTATTTTTTTTTCTTCTTTTTGCAAATATAATGGATAGATTTAGATTTAGGTCATAATACAATTTATTTTGTTCTCCCTGACCAATATGCGTTCAATATGCATATCATACATTTTTATCTTAATCATAGTTTTATTTCTTATTAAATATATATGAATGCTTTAATGAGTATGTAGTGAAATTGGAAAATGAAAATAGATAGGGAAAATAATAAAGAATGCAATATAATATTACTGAATTGGAAAGTCTAGAGAAAATAAATATAACAATTTTTTGGGTATAATTATTGTCCTTAATGGTCATTTTATAGTAAGTTATATTTGTCATTTAATAATTCATAATAGAGTGAGGTCAAGTGAGTAGATTTGGAGGTCCCAATAGAAACTCTCAAAGTGAAAACTAGTCTCTGAATTGCTGAACATGCTCATAGTATCCAAATACCTCAGAATCAAGTGGCTTAAAAAGCAGGGAGAAAGATCAATTTTGTGGAAGCTTTATGTAATATTTCTCGTCATATGTGGAAGCATTAAATTGCTTAATATCTCTGCTGACATATGTTTTTTTTTTTTTTTTTAAATACAACTAAAAGCATATATTTAGTTTATTCTGAGGCACTACTGACAATATATAAGAAGATCAAATGAGAGTGAGACAATTTTGCTCCCTACTGGATTTTCATTCCCAGAAGAGATGGTTTGTTTTTGAATTTTCTCACTCAACTTTAGTATATGATCAGTTGATTCAAACTCAGAATCAGTGGGTTCTTAATTGGTTCTGCAAGTTGATTCAATTTTACCCGTAACACATGCTCAGTTGCTAAACGGATATTTGTTGTTTTACAAACTTTACCTAGGGTTTTCTACCTAGCCGCACAGTTCTCTTCGACTCCAGCCGCTTCGGTTCCGGCTTTTCAAGCCAGAACTCGTCCGGCGGTGGCCTGCGTCAGTGTGGCATTTGGCTGTGCTGATTTGTGGCCCTACTTCCGTACAAGTGATGTTTCCAGGCCTTCTCTGTGGCTCTTTGGATTGTGCTGGACGGGGAGGTTTGGCAGTGGTTGGCGGCAAGGGCGATTGCTGCACCAAATTTCAGGAGCGTTGATGGCGGCTTCACGAGGCTTTGTCTACTCCCTGAGGCCAACTTCGGTCGGGTTTTTGTGATGGTAGTGCGACTTTGGGTGGTGACGGCGTAGGGGAGGTGTCGACGTCTTCTGGAATAGTGGCAACGAGGTTCGCGGTTTTGTGATTCTATTGCAGGTGGTGGAATGGGTTTTGGGCCGGGTCGGCCTTGTTGGGCCTTGGTCCTGGCTGGTACTCTCCATTGGGTCCTGTTTGGGGCCTGTATTGTTTCACGTTTTTACTTGGTATTATTTCCAATAATTCCTTATTTCTAACGAAAGTTAGGCACTTTTGTGCACCTAGAGGCTTGCTAATTTTTAGTAAGCATAAGTCTATATAGCTATATAGCTATGGTTTCTTTTTACACTAAGTTAATGAATCTCCTGGAGTACTACAATTGAGTGCATTGATGAAATGTGATTATTCAAGATAGTTTTCTTAGTGTACGTTGAGATTTGTAGTTGTAGGATCTCCAAATTCAAGTGGGCATCATTGTCCCAGTGGATGGTACTCGTATTCCCTTAACTGCTTGACCACTGAGTTAGGGTGCAAGCATATATGTTTTATTTGTATGTGCCGTTTTGACTTTGGGATTAAATGAAATCTCTATTATTCTGTAAAAAAAAAAAAAAAACAAAAAAAAAAAAAACACACACACACGTAGACCATCTCCAACAGTGGTGTCAATTGTCAAAATCCACCGTGTAGCTCCAACGGTAACATAAGGCCTGTGAAACCAGTTATAACAAATCTGTCAAATCCTACGTGTATTTGACATATCAACCCAATCTGTAATTTGACAGATATCTTAAAACTGTCAAATGCCTCAAATAGCTCATCTTCATTGTTTTCAAAGATGGCTTTTTGCCAGAATCAGAAAGAAATTGGTCTGTTCCCAAAACCTCAAACCTGAAAACTTCTTCACGATCTCGACTTGAAATCCCAGATGGTCATATTTGTCATTATAATGACAAGATCTAGAGCACTCTCTCGATTTTGATATGAAATTCTCTCCTCGATGTCGATCTAAAATCCCTCATGTTGATGTCTATCTGAAATTCCCTTTCTTACATCGATGTTGTATGTCAATCTCAAAGAAACACTAAACTGCAAATAATTGAGATAGATGAGGAAGAGAAGATGGAAAAGAATTGTTGGAAAATAAATGAACAAGAACTCACCGGCCATGGCGATCTTTCTGATCTCAATATGTTACCAAAAAACAAAAACTAAAAACTTGTTCATGATCTCAATATGAAATAGGGAAAGCGAAGATGGAAAAGATGAAGAGTAGTCGCTGGAAGATAAATGAAGAAGAAGAGTTGAAGACAAGTCAACCTTCAAATTTAAATTTGACAAAAATTTTTGACATCTCTTGTTGGAGATGCTCTGTTAGTCATATTCTTTTATTGACGATACATTTTTTTTTTATAAAGAGCAGTGTTTAATTATGTGACGATCAATGAAAACTTAGTTCTCTATGTTAAGGAGTCACTCTCCGTGACAGATTTTATAACAAAAATTTCATGTTAATGTGACAATTTTCAATGATGTATAATATATTTGACATTGTAGGGGCATTTTTGATCAAGGCTGAACGGCAGTGAAATCACCATGGCCGAACCTAAAATCTTGTCCCCTTTGTTTGAGTTAGCGAAGACTAGGCCCAGCAAACTTCGAAGGGTTAAAAATCCTAGGAAGCTTGCTGTTGTGTTCTTCCCGGCAAATCCTTGTATATGCAGACAGTGAATTGAACATTCCAAAAGAGGCTTGGCAAGATGCATGTGGCGTGGGAGCTAGAAAAGTATGAGTTTGAGAAGAAGAGGTTCCAGCAGTGTTGTATACTGGTTGAGATTTGTGAGATAAGGGGGTTTGGACAGAAGATGAGTTTGAAAGGATGGAAAACTATGGATGGATGTGGGAGAGAGGAAGCATGGGAGAAGAAGAGTGCTAGAGAGCTTGCTAGCACACCCCGTTCTCCTCACTTTGGTTAATAGCAGTAGCTATTTATATGCAGTTCTAACAGCTAAAGGATTTTGGTGGAAGGTCTCTACTGCTGGGCAAAGAGATGGCTTGGGTTAAATGCATGTATTGGATTTTGTAATGCTTCTTGGTCTGTCAGGTCTTGTCTAAAAAAGAGTATGAAATAGGCTTGGCAGATTTTCTGCCGTGAAATCTGCTGCTGGGATTACAATCCCAAGATTGCTGGGATTATGTGATGCTGGGATTATGGGTTATGTTATGCAGCTAGGAACAAGAATCCTATGTTTAGCATTTACTGTTTTGTTTGGTTCTAAAGGATTTGGGCTTGGGTTTTTGGGCTCTCTCTCTTCTTCACTTACCCGTATTATGAGTTAGGCCGTTGGGCATGAATTTTGGTCCCAAGTCCAAAATTATCAACGAGCCTAAAACTAATAACGGGCCTCATGCAATTCTGTTACCTTCCACACCACACCCATTCTTGTAAGTCCCAAGTGCGTGAATGTGGCTTGGGTCCACGTGCGTGGCGTGATGTTTGCGGGTGTAATTTGCCTCGAAATATGAATTGGGCTTAAAGCATTACTTGGGCTTGTTAGCTGGAAATTTGGGTGTCAACATTAGCCCCCTTGATTATGTAGGTCGTGCAAGCATGTTACGGGCTACATAATCAAATCCGAAGACTCATTGCATGATATATTGGCTTGAAAGATATGTTGGGTTGCAAATCCTTAGGATACGAGCTTCGACTTATTCAGCTTGAAAAATAAATGCTTCTCATCATCGGACTCCCAGAAGGAAAGAGTCTAGCCTCTATTCACCTTTCTTTTAGGAACGTGGTCTTGGCCCGTGAAACTGATTATGCTTTTCTCATCTTTTGGTTCCACAAGACGTCTTTCTTCTCTAGAGTCAGACCCTCGACCAAATGAAAGAAGGCTCTTCTCCTTTCAAATTTCTTTGGCTTGAGAGACTCCATCTCCACTCCCGTACTCTTTTACAGAAAAAATCGAGTGTTTCGGGCCCATTGATAGAGCCGATTTGCGATTCCTTCTGTGCTTGGTAAGCTTGGCCGACTGCATCCTCTTTTGCTCGGTGCGATTATCTCCATCCTCTATTATCTGTGTCCTTTTTCTTCTCTCTTTCTCTTCTCCTTCCTTTTTCTTGATTCGGTATCTGCTGTTATTGTAGCCTTATATTGGTTCACGCAATATCAACTTGCCAACCCGATTGCTTGTTGCTCAGTGATATTGCCGATTTGCTGCCGTGATTAATCTGTTGCATGTCGCGTGCTTTGTTCTGGCGTTATCAATTCTGCTGCTGTAATTGCTTGTCGCCTTAGCCATACTGGTTCGTTGCTGTGACTGACCTGCTACTGCTGCGATCAATTTTGCTATCAGCATTGATTTGCTACCACGTGTTTTGGAAGGTACCCAACCTGTAAGTATTTCCTCCCATTCATAACACGTCCTGATTTTTTCTTTTACTGCCATGACAGCGACGGGATTGATACAGCAGGGTATTATTGGTTGTGTCTTCTCAGCTTGGGCTCAATGGCCTTAATTTTTTTGCTTAGTTCTTTGCTTGATGCGTGATAATAGATTGATTTGGCATGAGTGGCTTGGACTATTTCTTCTCTGCATTATGCATGGAGTTTTCTTTTTATTACTGTAATTGCAATTAAACATGATGGAGCTTGATGTTAGTCTATTTGGTTCATCATGTAAGTTGCTTCTATTAGCTTGGTTGGGCTATGTGGAATTGTGGATTCAATAGTTTCAATTTTAGCTTAGTCCCTTGCTCGGCGTGTGATTATGGATTGGTTAAGGGTGGAGTAGCTTGGATTCTTTTCTTTTGGCATTATGCGTGGAGTTTTTACTGCTGTGATTGCAATGGAACATGATGTAGCTTGATATCATATAGTTTAGTTCATCATGTAAATTGCGCCTGTTAGCTTGGATTGACCATGTTGGTTTTAGTTTTGCTTGGTTCCTTGCTTGGAGTGTGAACGACATGTAGCTTGGCGTGTAGTAGCTTTGCTTGGGGTGTGTGCTTTGGTAGCTTGAGCTTGTGGCCATCTTAAGCATTTTGAGAGGAAATCACTATTAAAAAAGAATGAGCTTGATTGCTTGGCATGGCCCTCATATGTTCCATGGTAGATGCACGACCTTAAGAGAGGAGCGTGGCATGGCTTGTGTATGTATGTCTAATGTTTGTATGCTTACAATTAATTTTTCTTAGCATAAGCTTGTTTAAGTATTGGCGTGTTTCTCTCGGTCGTGTATCTGCTTGGCTTGAGCATGAGCAAGTGCTTGGCATGATGTTCGAGTGGCGTGAGCACAAGCTTGGCATTAGCATGGACTTGGCATGATATATTTGTTCATAGAGTTAGGCTAATATGCCATGTATTAAGCATGAAATTTCTCGTGATTGCCACCTTATATAGGGTTTAGACATATTTGGGCTCAGATTTCATTGATTTCTTGTTTGCCTCTACACCTTATAGATCCATCTCAACAATGATTTTTCTTTTAGAAAATCAGGTATGAATTTCTCCGTGATGCTTTGAGGGAGAAATTAACAGCTTGGATTCAAGATTTTCGGCCTTTAATCAAAACATGTATGGAACATTTAAATGGTAATATTTGATGTGAGGCATGGGCACTAAATTTGGTGATAGACCGGATATGTAAATGCTTGTGTAGAGTAATAAAGGCTTAAAGTATGACTTTGGTTGCTGAATTTTGTATGAATAGCAATATTTGGATCTGATGTTGAAATCATTGCTTGTGAAAGTTTGTATAATGCTTGCTGGACCGTAAATGCTTGCGCATATGACTTCTCCACATTTTTTTTTGCTTTAGATGAGATACCCTGTGCTTGAACTCTGACTTCACAAAATTGATTACGGCAGCTTTTGTTTCAGCATTAGAGTAGTAGAGGCCAATGACACAGGATAAGAGAGTATCAATTCCGATGATAAACTAGATGTCAGTAAACGGTGGAAGCTTTGAACACAACAATGAAGTGAGCTTTAACTTGATCAAGGTAACTGAATTCTTTTTTTTTTTTTTTTTCCTTGAATTGCTTAGCTTGCTTTTCCTTCATTGTCACAGATTTGCATGATCATGTGCCTGACTAGCATATCTGAGTCATATACATTCTTTTTTCTATATCTTGCTTAGTGTTATCTTCTAGATCAATAAATGCTTTCATGTAGGATTTTCATTTGTATAGGATTTCTTTGTGGCTTGGCTTTGGCTTGCTTACTTATTTTAGCATGTTCTCTGTGGATTTGTATGACTTATGGTAGCTGTGGTAACACATTAACCACACACAACCCTGACTTTATTGCAGTGGTGCTAACTTTGTCGTTGCTTTGATTGGCTGCTGGGAATTAGCTTACTGGGCTAAATCCTTGCATTGTGGTCGTCACGATATCCAGGTGAGCATCAATACAAGATTCTTCTCATGAAATATGCTTGCATTTGATTACTCAAAGTTGTATTCTTGAATGCAATTGAAACATCAGTCGATCTTTTCTTTGGTGGTGAACTATTTATGCTTGCTGCTGGGATTTGAATTTGCTCAATAATCACAACGATTGATTGATAGTATATGAATATGGATATTGCTTGTCAAGAATTGAAGTTAACAGTGATATAGCATGAATTTGCATGGCATGTTTTTCTGTGGCTTGTTTTAATTGTTGCAGTTATCACATAACATACTTTGTTTTGTTGCTAGGATTGTGATGTAACCTGCCTTTGTGAGCCCTTTTTTTGCTTGCCGTTTGTGAGCCTTTCCTATTTTACTGCTATAATTGTGAAAATGAATGATATAGCTTAGCGTTGCTTGGCTTGGTATATGTAACTTTCTTAGCTTGACCTGATCATGTTCCTGACACTTATATCAGTAATTTGCTTGGATTGAATTTGTGTTGGTTTGCATGGCATGGTCTTGCTTGATTAGCTTTGATATTGTAAAACAAAAAATATCTTTGCTTGGCTTGACTTTTGTTTCGATTGAACTTGTGATAGTCATGCTTGGGCATATTCTAGGCATGAGCTAGCAGATGCATGATTATTTCAGTTATATATCAAGGGATAGCACATTAATTGGCATTGAAAAGAATCAGTTCAGTTGTTTTGCATGGTTCTCACATGGTTACTTGGTGGACGCACTCATTTGAAAGAGAGAAGTTTGTATGCTTGGCATGGCTGTCTTGGTTATGATCTAATTGACATATGCATGAGGTGTTCTAGGTATTAGCTTGGCATGATGGTTGTTTAAAGGGTTAGAAGTATTTGTTGCTTGATAGGCAGGTGCTTTTGGTTATTAAACTAGGTCTGGTCATTTTAAGAAGAATCGAGATTTGGTCTAGCTATCATGATAAGACGTTGTCACAACAACAAGAGATTGTTTAGAAAAAATTTGGTATGGATAAGGTTAAAAATAGGTTAGCATGTTGGTTTAACGAAGTAAGATTATCACAAAATGGTTTGGAAAAAAACTATTGATTTGAATTATATGGCATGGCAGTGGTTCGTGTTGCTTTTACACCAGCGTTTGGCAATTTGGTTTTTCGCATTGTCTTGCTTGACTCTCCAGGTATACATGTCTTGATTAATTTGCTGTCATGTAAGGAATTTGGCTTGGTAAGAGCATGAGCTTGTATGATGTCTGCCTTGCTTGTTTTGGTTTGAATAGATTCAATTAGTGACCATTATGCTTCGGCACGTCGTTGGCATGTGCTTGATGGTATAAGCTTGTGACTTCCTCAAGTTTCTTCAATGGTCAAATGAGAGTGCATTAGTGTTGGAAAGCATGTGCTTGGATATAATGGCTTGGCGTGATTCTCACTTAGTTTTCGATGCATATAGGATCTTGCAAGATACGAGCTTGGAATGACTTGCCTTTGTATGCTTGTTAGTTTGCTGTTGGATGCACGACCTTAGAGAGAAGCTTGGCATGATTGGTGTTTCTATGCTTATATGCTTGAAAAATATTTTTGTTTGGCATAGGCTTGTTTAAGTATTGGCTTTTTACTCTTGGTCATGGATCCGCTTGGCTTGACAATGAGCTTGGCATGATATATGAGTGGCATGGGCATGAGTTTGGCATTGTGTAGATGAATTTTTGATTATTCGAACATCATAAGAACTTTGACTCTTTCTGTTTTTTCTTTTTTCTTTTCAAAGTCATGATGCCTTGAATGGGTAGAATGTGATTAGAACTGATCCAACAGTAGCGTGCTTGGAAGCCTTAAATTCTATTTTGTATTTTCCAATGAATCAATAGATTATAGGCTTGTGCTTTTCATCATGAATCATTTTTCACCAAGCCCCCCAAGTATACCTTACTTCAAGCAAAACCAATCTTTTGCATGTAACACGGCAGTGACACAATACCACAGATATGCATGCGTAAAGGCTGTCATGTTTGCTCGCAGGTCTTGATTCATGCTTGAGTTACATAGTAGAGATTTAAGCTCGGGTCTAATTTGATATAGCTAGCATGTTCCGACTATACTCTCATGTCGATTGATTACTTGTTGACTAATCACTGGCTTGGCATGGATTGAAATTGTTGAATTAGGATTTAGTAGGAATTGCAGTTGCTGCATGAACTTCTGCTGGAATTGCTTTAGTACAAGTTTTCATGAATGTATGTGTGCTCGATTGATTACAATGATGAGCTATTTTGGCTAGAGGGAATAAAGACAACGGGTAATGAAAACTAGTTAGAAGTGTTTATTTTCTTCATCTAACAAAAATGAAGGGGAATGACATTAGATGTCCGATTATAAGAATGGATGGCATTTTTAGTAAAGGGGGGATAGACTCAGATATTGAAAGTATTATGGTGCAAAGTTTGGTTTTGAGAGTATGCATGTATGCTTGATCGTCTGAAATCAGTAGTGCATGGAAGCTTGAATCTTGAATAAGTGCTTGTTGATCTTTGAGTTTGAATAATACTTTGCTTGCTCAAATTCTTTGAATTGAATTATTTTTCTTCTATGGTCAGATATGATTAGCATGCTAAAAGTTCAGTTTCTTCATAGATGTATTTGAATGTCATCTTTATTCCCAGCAGTAAAATGGGTCCAGCTGTTGATCTCAGATCTTCAGGCTTGCAAGGAAGTGAATACCATGATATACAGCTTAGAATATTTGAGATACATAATGGCTTGTTTTTATTTTCGAGCTCCTTTTAGCATGGTGGTGCATTGTGACTTGCATGATTTACTAGGGACTGGATCATGAATGGGGAATGTTATAGTCTTCACTTTGTTTCAGCAGTGAACTTTTCTTTCCATTTTAAATTGTCTACGCATCTAAGCAGCTTGAAATGCTTAAATTGCTTGGGACATTGCTTGAGTTGCATGATGCTCAGTCCATTTTGCTTTACTGATGCGAGGAAACAGACTTATGATCTTCCTTTTTTTTTTCTTCAACAGAGTGAATGTTGAGCTTGATTCTTCTGTACGCTTGAGAGACTTATTTTCAATTAAGATTGTAAATTTTGCATGTGTGTGCCTGATATGAATATGCTTGAGATCCGTCAGTAATCTAATAGTTCTTTTCTTCAAAATTGCTTGTTGCTGGTTGGCTTTGGTATATAGATCTGGAAGGGTGCTCTTGAATGATGCAATAGATTGAAATGGTATGATTGTTGAGAACGGATATGCTTAAGGTGTTGTCGGGATTTGGATGTTGATTTTCATCGATATAATTTAGAGCTGGTTTAAAAAGGGAATGATTTTGCCTGATTTGAATATTTTTTGCTTTCAGATGGGATCAGCTTGATGCATGAATATGAGGCTCAAAAGTTTAGGAAGGATGAGCTGCTGTTAAAGGTAATTAACATAAACTAACTCATCAGCCTCCAAGTGCAGTAGCTTGATTAGAAGAACAAGATTTGACTTTGCTCTGCATGTTTTCCGGCAATGAATATCACTTGAGAAGTGTGAAGGGCTTGTGCTTACAGCCATAAGCTTGTTTGCATCACTTTGAAGTTTGTTGTTGTTTTGCTTGACTATATCTGGTGGTGTTGTGACAGCAAAAACATAGATAGTTTGAAGAAAATTGTCATCCTGCCATGGAATAAGAGCATGATTTTTTTTTTTTTTTAAAGCATAGAGCACTGCTATGAAATGGAGGGAGTCGTGGTTAAATCATAGCATGTTTTTGAAATTTATTAAGCAAAGCCCCCAAGTATTCTTGCATGAAGCTTGAAATTTCTTTTGCAAAAAAGGATAGCTTTGAGATTTAGTATACTGAGCTTGATTTAGGCCCTGTATTAGCACAAATAAAGACTGATATTTTGTCTTTCATGCTGTTGGTAAGTTTTATGAAAAATCTGGTAAATAGGTCCAAAATGCTTGAAAAGTGGCTAAACAAAGGTAGGATAGTTCTGTGGTGCTAATGGTTGTGATACTTGCAGGGTGTTTATATGTTGCTCCCAGCAATGGTAGTCAAGATTAGCGTGACATATGTTCAGTAAGGAAGAAGTTAGCCGCTGGGATCATGGCCTAATTCTCAGGCAGAAGGTTCAAACCTTATCAGATCTGGAAGAAATGCATCAACTAGTAATGAGGTTGTTTGTGTTGGTTTTGTTGAAGCCTCAAGGTGAGATAGCTTTTTGAGTAATAGGACTCTTAATTTGTTCACTCAATATTGAAGCTTGAATAATGAGTGAATAAATTTGATTTTGACAGCTTTCATGATTCCTGTTACAGAAACTCATGGATTGAAATCTCATAATCAATACAATAAGAAACAAGCTTGTCTTGCTATGAGTATTGGCATGTTCATCAAGAGAGCTCCCTTTGATTGCATCTGATAGATATTGTCAATGGTAAAGCATGAGTGGTTTGAAGCGAGCATGGAAAATTTATGAAGTAAAATGCTGCTGTTAAGGAAACTGAGGTGGAAACACAGCCTAGTCCCCAGTGAAGTCGCCAAAAATGTAGGGGCATTTTTTATCAAGGCTGTACGGCAGTGAAAGCACCATGGCCGAACCTAAAATCTTGTTCCCTTTGTTTGAGTTAGCAAAGACTAGGCCCAGCAAACTTCGAAAGGTTAAAAATCCTAGGAAGCTTGCTGTTGTGTTCTTCCCGGCAAATCCTTGTATATGCAGACAGTGAATTGAACATTCCAAGAGAGGCTTGGCAAGATGCATGTGGCGTGGGAGCTAGAAAAGCATGAGTTTGAGAAGAAGAGGTTCCAGCAGTGTTGTATACTGGTTGAGATTTGTGAGATAAGGGGGTTTGGACAGAAGATGAGTTTGAAAGGATGGAAAACTATGGATGGATGTGGGAGAGAGGAAGCATGGGAGAAGAAGAGTGCTAGAGAGCTTGCTAGCACACCCCGTTCTCCTCACTTTGGTTAATAGCAGTAGCTATTTATATGCAGTTCTAACAGCTAAAGGATTTTGGTGGAAGGTCTCTACTGCTGGGCAAAGAGATGGCTTGGGTTAAATGCATGTATTGGATTTTGTAATGCTTCTTGGTCTGTCAGGTCTTGTCTAAAAAAGAGTATGAAATAGGCTTGGCAGATTTTCTGCCGTGAAATCTGCTGCTGGGATTACAATCCCAAGATTGCTGGGATTACAATCCCAAGATTGCTGGGATTATGTGCTGCTGGGATTATGGGTTATGTTATGCAGCTAGGAACAAGAATCCTATGTTTAGCATTTACTGTTTTGTTTGGTTCTAAAGGATTTGGGCTTGGGCTTTTGGGCTCTCTCTCTTCTTCACTTACCCGTATTACGAGTTAGGCCGTTGGGCATGAATTTTGGTCCCAAGTCCAAAATTATCAACGAGCCTAAAACTAATAACGGGCGTCATGCAATTCCGTTACCTTCCACACCACACCCATTTTTGTAAGTCCCAAGTGCGTGAATGTGGCTTGGGTCCACGTGCGTGGCGTGATGTTTGCGGGTGTAATTTGCCTCGAAATATGAATTGGGCTTAAAGCATTACTTGAGCTTGTTAGATGGAAATTAGGGTGTCAACAGACATTTATGGTTAAAATTTTCAATGATGTATAATATATTTGACATTTATGTTAAAATTTCATGTTAATGTGACTATTCACTTATGGTTAATATATGGCTTTAGTTTTCATGTCATTTCAACGTTGGTAATATATCTTAGGGCCGGGTACTAAAAAACAAAAGCTTACAAGTAGTGAGTCGATCTGATCTCGAGTAGCTAGCTGGTTAATTACCTTCAGCGCGGTCCTGCTCGTACCAAACAATTAGTACTAGCTCCATCTTTTATATAGAGGGATAGACGGAGATATAGCGTCTGACTTTGACACTCAATGGTTAAGACGATAAGTGGGTTAGACAGGGGAGAGGAGTACTGTAGAGAGGCCGAGCCTTGGCTAGGCTTAGCTAGGATAGAAAAATATCAATAATAATAATTATAGTGGAGTGTACTCTATTTTAATTAAACTACCTTAAAGTGAAGGACAAATAATAAAGTATATGAAAACGTGGACTGTCAAAATCATTATCATAATTGTATATATAAGTATTGTGAATGAAAAGATATTAAAAAACCATTTTTTTAAAAGAAAAGAAAATGAGATAGTTGAACTGATGACTTAATTAATAAATATTTGACCAAATTCTAGTTAACGTCTTACATAGTTATTTGCAGATTTTTGGCCTTGTATTTCAACATTCGTCGTTCAAGTTAAGAACTTGTACGTGAACATACAATTTTCAACAGATAGACAAATAAACCACCAAAAGTGGATTGATTAAGGACATTAAGTCGATCACTCGATTTGTCTTCAATAGCTTTCAAAAATGGATTAAAATTAGCATCGGCAAGTGATGGTACAATCATATTGATTTTGAGAAGTAAATATAGGTGTCACATGCATAACGTACGTATACCAAGATCTAAACAGATGCATCAGCTCTTTAGCATTACGTACATTTTTACAAGATTATTTGAACTTACAATCTTTTCCTACCACAAATTAAAGCCAATTAACCACTTACGTACTCTCTCAGCAACTGCATATGGGGTCCGGGCATGTCTATATAAACCCAGTAATACTGCATGCTTCATTCACCCATCCACCACGTACTAAAACCATTACAGCATTTGTTTCCTTTCATTTGCAATGGCTCCTTCAATTTCTAATTTCTCTTCTGTCTTCCTTGTTCTTCTTGCACTGTATCTCGGCCTCATTCACCAGGTTATGAGTCAGATTGCTATTAATATCACCGTTAGTCCCCCTAACTACTGCGCGCCCATTAATGCCACCGATGTCGATCGCGTTCAGTTTGCCTTGAACTTAGAATTCTGTCAAGCTGAGTATTTTCTATACGGCGCTCTTGGCAAAGGCCTCGACAGCATCAGTCCGGATTTGGCCCAAGGTGGTCCGCCTCCCATTGGTGCTCAGAAGGCCTTGCTTCTCAATCCTGATGTCGCTCGTATCAGTGAGGAGATTGGTTATCAACAAGTTGGTAACATCAGGTACCTAATTTTGGAGATATTGTCTCGTAATTAGATTGCAACTTTGGTCCTTATGTCCATTGCAGTTTCAGTCACTTTCATCTTTTTCAAGAATTTCCTTAAATGGACTCACTTTTTTATTGTATATCCACATCTCGACCGTTTAATTTTTAGGTTCTAATGTATAGATCACTTCTGTAAATTTTCAGCCAAATTGATGATCGTTAAAGTGTCGAACTAGATTAAATCAATGAACGAACCGAATCTGTCAAATCTGAACTGTTCGTGTTCATAATTGTAAATTACAGTTTTGAATGTCTTAACGATCATTAATTTATGACCTAAAAACTGAACGGTCGAGATATAGATATGCGATCGATCGAAAGTGAATCTATTTAAGAAGATCAAAAAATCTAAGGAGGTAGTTAGGATAAAAAGACTGTTGTGTACGTATATATCTTAATTTAGAGTTGGAGTTAGAAAATGGAAATCATTTATGCATCAATTACCATCAAAATTATAAAAATGTCCAAATTACAAAATTAAAACACTAGGACCATACTTGCAATCCGACCAAAACACGTAAACAAATTTGTTAATCTTCCCTTAATTCTGAGTTTTTATATAATATGATGAGGAACTTCGCACATCCGATCGAGGGGTAAATTTATGCTCCACGTACATATACAAATTATAATACGAGGAGTTTCGTGCTATCTGATTCCATTTAATAGTTCGCATCGGTCTTGAAGATCACTAATTCACTATTAATGTTGCTATAGTATTACGACATGACATATGGTATTTGATAAATTTCAGGTCTATTGTTCAGACTGTGGGAGGAATTCCAAGGCCTCTACTAAATCTCGGCCTCATAAATTGGGGATTATTCTTTGACCTAGCACTGGGGAAAACCCCTTATCCCTTCATTTAATCCATACCCAAACTCC
>JANPXK010000213.1:0-20433 GCA_024704745.1 Rosa lucieae | reverse complement strand
GACACATTTAAAGATTTCGAAACCATTTCACTAAAAGCGAAAGCAAATCCTAAACCCTAGAAGGGAGAAGTTTGGAAAATCACTGTTCATAACACAAATTGAAACTAGGGCTTTGAATGTCACTAGACGACACATTTAAAGATTTCGAAACCATTTCACTAAAAGGCAGCAAATCCTAAACCCTAGAAGGGAGAAGTTTGGAAAATCCTAAACCCTAGAAGAGAGAAGTTTGGAAAATCACTGTTCATAAACACAAATTGAAACATAATGATCAAATTGTTTGAAAAAGCAACTAGGGCTTTGAATATCACTATGACAACGCATTTAAAGATTTAGAAGCCATTTCACTAAAAGCGAAAGCAAATCCTAAACCCTAGAAGGGAGAAGTTTGGAAAATCACTGTTCCTAAACTCAAATTGAAACTAGGGCTTTGAATGTCACTAGGACGAACATTTAAGTTTTCGAAATCATTTCACTAAAAGCGAAAGCAAATCCTAAACCCTAGAAGGGAGAAGTTTGGAAAATCACTGTTCATGAACTCAAATTGAAACTAGGGCTTTGAATGTCACTAGGACGACACATTTAAAGATTTCGAACCAATTTCACTAAAAGCGAAAGCAAATCCTAAACCCTAGTTGGGAGAAGTTGGGAAAATCACTGTTCATAAACCCAAATTGAAACTAGGGCTTTGACTGTCACTAGGACGACACATTTAAAGATTTCGAAACCATTTCACTAAAAGTGCAAGCAAATCCTAAACCCTAGAAGGGAGAAGTTTGGAAAATCCTAAACCCTAGAAGAGAGAAGTTTGGAAAATCACTGTTCATAAACACAAATTGAAACATAATGATCAAATTGTTTGAAAAAGCAACTAGGGCTTTGAATATCACTACGACAACGCATTTAAAGATTTAGAAGCCATTTCACTAAAAGCGAAAGCAAATCCTAAACCCTAGTTGGGAGAAGTTGGGAAAATCACTGTTCATAAACTCAAATTGAAACTAGGGCTTTGAATGTCACTAGCACGACACATTTAAAGATTTCGAACCAATTTCACTAAAAGCGAAAGCAAATCCTAAACCCTAGAAGGGAGAAGTTTGGAAAATCACTGTTCATCAACACAAAATTGAAACTAGGGCTTTGAATGTCACTAGGACGACACATTTAAAGATTTCGAAACCATTTCACTAAAAGTGCAAGCAAATCCTAAACCCTAGAAGGGAGAAGTTTGGAAAATCCTAAACCCTAGAAGAGAGAAGTTTGGAAAATCACTGTTCATAAACACAAATTGAAACATAATGATCAAATTGTTTGAAAAAGCAACTAGGGCTTTGAATCTCACTACGACAACGCATTTAAAGATTTAGAAGCCATTTCACTAAAAGCGAAAGCAAATCCTAAACCCTAGAAGGGAGAAGTTTGGAAAATCACTGTTCCTAAACTCAAATTGAAACTAGGGCTTTGAATGTCACTAGGACGACACATTTAAAGATTTCGAAACCATTTCACTAAAAGCGAAAGCAAATCCTAAACCCTAGAAGGGAGAAGTTTGGAAAATCACTGTTCATCAACACAAAATTGAAACTAGGGCTTTGAATGTCACTAGGACGACACATTTAAAGATTTCGAAACCATTTCACTAAAAGTGCAAGCATATCCTAAACCCTAGAAGGGAGAAGTTTGGAAAATCACTGTTCATAAAATGAAATTGAAACTAGGGCTTTGAATGTCACTAGGACGACACATTTAAAGATTTCGAAACCATTTCACTAAAAGTGCAAGCAAATCCTAAACCCTAGAAGGGAGAAGTTTGGAAAATCACTGTTCATAAAATCAAATTGAAACTAGGGCTTTGAATGTCACTACGACGACACATTTAAAGATTTTGAAACCATTTCACTAAAAACGAAAGCAAATCCTAAACCCTAGAAGGGAGAAGTTTGGAAAATCACTGTTCATAAACACAAATTGAAACTAGGTGTTTCAATGTCACTAGGACGACACATTTAAAGATTTCGAAATGGTTTCACAAAAAGCAAAAGCAAATCCTAAACCCTAGAAGGGAGAAGTTTGGAAAATCCTAAACCCTAGCAGAGAGAAGTTTGGAAAATCACTGTTCATAAACACAAATTGAAACATAATGATCAAATTGTTTGAAAAAGCAACAAGGGCTTTGAATATCACTACGACAACGCATTTAAAGATTTAGAAGCCATTTCACTAAAAGCGAAAGCAAATCCTAAACCCTAGAAGGGAGAATTTTGGAAAATCACTGTTCCTAAACTCAAATTGAAACTTGGGCTTTGAATGTCACTAGGACGACACATTTAAAGATTTCGAAACCATTTCACTAAAAGCGAAAGCAAATCCTAAACCCTAGAAGGGAGAAGTTTGGAAAATCACTGTTCATAAACTCAAATTGAAACTAGGGCTTTGAATGTCACTAGGACGACACATTTAAAGATTTCGAACCAATTTCACTAAAAGCGAAAGCAAATCCTAAACCCTAGTTGGGAGAAGTTGGGAAAATCACTGTTCATAACCACAAATTGAAACTAGGGCTTTGACTGTCACTAGGACGACACATTTAAAGATTTCGAAACCATTTCACTAAAAGTGCAAGCAAATCCTAAACCCTAGAAGGGAGAAGTTTGGAAAATCCTAAACCCTAGAAGAGAGAAGTTTGGAAAATCACTGTTCATAAACACAAATTGAAACATAATGATCAAATTGTTTGAAAAAGCAACTAGGGCTTTGAATATCACTACGACAACGCATTTAAAGATTTAGAAGCCATTTCACTAAAAGCGAAAGCAAATCCTAAACCCTAGAAGGGAGAAGTTTGGAAAATCACTGTTCCTAAACTCAAATTGAAACTAGGGCTTTGAATGTCACTAGGACGACACATTTAAAGATTTCGAAACCATTTCACTAAAAGCGAAAGCAAATCCTAAACCCTAGAAGGGAGAAGTTTGGAAAATCACTGTAAACTCAAATTGAAACTAGGGCTTTGAATGTCACTAGGACGACACATTTAAAGATTTCGAACCAATTTCACTAAAAGCGAAAGCAAATCCTAAACCCTAGTTGGGAGAAGTTTGGAAAATCACTGTTCATAAACACAAATTGAAACTAGGGCTTTGACTGTCACTAGGACGACACATTTAAAGATTTCGAAACCATTTCACTAAAAGCGAAAGCAAATCCTAAACCCTATAAGGGAGAAGTTTGGAAAATCACTGTTCATAAACTCAAATTGAAACTAGGGCTTTGAATGTCACTAGCACGACAAATCTAAAGATTTCGAACCAATTTCACTAAAGCAAAGCAAATCCTAAACCTAGAAGGGAGAAGTTTGGAAAATCACTGTTCATCAACACAAAATTGAAACTAGGGCTTTGAATGTCACTAGGACGACACCATTTAAAGATTTCGAAACCATTTCACTAAAAGTGCAAACATATCCTAAACCCTAGAAGGGAGAAGTTTGGAAATCACTGTTCTAAAATGAAATTGAAACTAGGGGCTTTGATGTCACTAGGACGACACATTTAAAGATTTCGAAACCATTTCACTAAAGTGCAAGCAAATCCTCAACCCTAGAAGGGAGAAGTTTGGAAAATCACTGTTCATAAAATCAAATTGAAACTAGGGCTTTGAATGTCACTACGCCGACACATTTAAGATTTTGAAACCATTTCACTAAAACGAAAGCAAATCCTAAACCCTAGAAGGGAGAAGTTTGGAAAATCACTGTTCATAAACACAAATTGAAACTAGGTCTTTCAATGTCACTAGGACGACACATTTAAAGATTTTTCGAAATGGTTTCACAAAAGCAAAGCAAATCCTAAACCCTAGAAGGGAGAAGTTTGGAAAATCACTGTTCATATACTCAAATTGAAACTAGGGCTTTGAATGTCACTAGGACGACACATTTAAAGATTTCGAAACCATTTCACTAAAAGTGCAAGCAAATCCTCAACCCTAGAAGGGAGAAGTTTGGAAAATCACTGTTCATAAAATCAAATTGAAACTAGGGCTTTGAATGTCACTACGACGACACATTTAAAGATTTTGAAACCATTTCACTAAAAGCGAAAGCAAATCCTAAACCCTAGAAGGGAGAAGTTTGGAAAATCACTGTTCATAAACTCAAATTGAAACTAGGGCTTTGTGATGCGCCTTTGGGAAGCGACCAATTTAACCCTGAAATATCGTTAGTAGTATAAGCAAATAGGGATCGTTCTATTCCGGGGATTGAGGGTACACCTGTCATTCTCAAACAATTAAACAATTAAAATTAAAACAAAGTATAATATTCACAAATATATTCACAAGTATAAACATTATTTACGAAAAAGGGGGGATTTTGTTTTTGGATTTTCGAAAATAAATTAAGTAAAGAAAACAATTAAAAGACAAAAACATAAAAACACAAATGGGATGTGGGAACAAGGATCAAAGTCGAAACTCATGATTAAAATTAATTCAAGTTCATCATTGTTCATCATAGTCATGCAAGAGGAGTTGATCATGTGAAACGTTCAAAAGCAAACAATTTCCCA
Organism: Rosa lucieae; assembly: GCA_024704745.1. Classification (NCBI taxonomy): domain Eukaryota; kingdom Viridiplantae; phylum Streptophyta; class Magnoliopsida; order Rosales; family Rosaceae; genus Rosa; species Rosa lucieae. The sequence continues at coordinate 15,865 of JANPXK010000213.1, read as the reverse complement.
TATTTTACTTTCAATGCTAATTAACCTAAGCGAAAGCACCTAGATTAATCCTATAAAACATGCAATCAAGCCCTAGAAAGCTAGTCAATCATGTCATGTTTAACGCATTAAGCACCTAGAAAGGCTATCAACTCAAATGTGCAACTTAGTATGAAAAAATCCACCTAATTGCAATCTTCTTTGATTAAATTCGGTTTTTGTACAAAACCTTTACTACTTATTGATTCAAGAACACAAAACCAAAAAGTTGATTCATGTTCTTAAATTCGTAGCACCATTTATCAAAACCCTAAGTGTTTGCAACCACATAAGATTAAAATACAAAAGTTATCTATCATGCAAATTTAATCAAACACTCACACAAAAGCAACCATAAATCGCAATATATGAATCTGAAAATTAACAATTAATCATAAAATTTCAGAAAACAACACTCGTTCAAACATGTGTGTCAACTAGGGCAAAACCAACGAAAATTACAAAGCAAAGGTTACAAGGAGAATCGGATTACACCGTGATGAAGATGAGATGAATGAAGTGATGAATGGTCTCTTGAATTTCGAAAGCAATCTTCAAGGATGGTGATGGATGATGTGCACGGCTTGTCCTCTTCTTCCTTGGCCTTGCTTGAACTTCGTGGTTGCCCTAGAGGATGGAGAAGAACACGGCTAGGCTAGAGAGAGTTTTCTGATTTTTTTCTCAAAGTGTAAACGCAAAAGTGGGAACTCCTGACGTTGAGAAAATGGGAGAATATATAGGGGATGGCCTCCTTGCTCTCCAAGCCGTGTAAAACTCATGGAATTAATCTGAAAATTCCAATAATTTCCTCCAATATATCTCGCCAATAAGCCCTATGAGGTGGTTCAACCAATCACAAAATTCCATTTAATTCCCTAATAATCTTGGCCGAAATTCCTTGATAATATTCTGATTTTATACTTTAATTCGGCCAAAATCCTTTAGGGAATATAGGAATGTATCTAGACTTCTTTTGAGCTTTTCTTGGTCTCCATTTTTCTCTTTCCTTTTATTTCTCCCTTGAATTTCTCTTGGCGTCAATCACCCTAGGGTTTCTTGATTTTCACGTTGATTACCTTTTATCTCTCTCCCTTTGCACGGCAAAACACATAAATTACTCCTCCAAGAATATTTTCTTTCCATAAAATAGCCCTAGAAAATCTCCACCGAAATCTTCTTTTAATTCTGATTTTCACGCCAACTCCTTGTTTATCTCTTAGGATTTTACGGCAACAACTCCCTAGGGTTTACTCTTTGCGTCACAAACCCTAATTCCATGGGCTTTTATGGGCCTTTAATCCAATTGCCGAAAATCCACTTCATTCTTGAGAGTTTTTGGGCCTCCATGCGCCACCTTTATGCCATGTCCTCATCTAGAGTCTTCAAGAAGCTTCTCTCATGCCATGTCACTTCATTATTCGATCTCCATTCTTGGTTGGCTTAAGAGTCTTGTTTTGGCAAGCTTTCCTTTTCTGGACAGGGTTTCCTAGTTGGACCAGGAAGCTTTATTTCTTCATTTCTGCTCATTTTGTCTTCCTTTGTACTCATCTTGTCTCCTTCAACGTTGGCTAGCTTCTCTCTCCATTTGTGAGTTCATTCCACTTTTGAGCTCCGAGGTCCTGAAATAGAAACTAGTAAGAAAAATAGAAACTTTCCTAAAATGAAAAAATGGCAACTTTCCTAAACTGAAAATGGAAACTTTCCAAAAATGAAAATAGAAACTACAAAATAGAAACTTTCTACAAATAGGAACTTTCCCAATCGAGAATGGAAACTTTCCAAACAGAGTTTATTAAGGAAATAACGCAGAAAATGTAGGGAAATGCAGTTAAAACGTCGCATTAAAATGCTCCTATCAAATTCCCCCACACTTAGCTTTTGCTAGTCCCTTAGCAAAATCACAACTAAGACTAAACAAAAACAAAGACTCTACAAAAAAACAATGACTCTATTGCCCTTCAACTATTTGTCTCAGCAATCTCTTACTTTCATAACACCAAGATTAGCACTTAACCAAAATTCAATGTTAGGCATTCGAGAGTTAATTGAAACACATAATTTACACATACACAAGTAGGACTTGGTTGTAACAATGGTGATGGGTTCTGTTAAGCATGTTTCAGACAAGTATGATTCAAATCCTCACAAGGTATATCCACTCTTTCTTCTCTCAGAATTCAAGGCAATGCTTAAAGGCTTATAATCACTCAATTATATGTGAGAGAACATATTTTAAGGCAATCAAATAGCTCACATATATATGAAACGAAAAGCACTTTGTGAATATAATTTTTGTTTTTTTTTTTTTTTCAAAAGATCTCATGAAAGGTACCAACTACTTGCACAGATGGACCCAAGCCATAAGTTCAACTCTTGTAACTCATCTCCACATCAAGGGCTGTCCCATCTTAAGGATCAAGAAGGTCTTCTCAAGGGTTGTAATGGGGCTAAGGCTCAAGGTTTAAAGAAATGAAGGGTAAGGATTTATCAAAGTGTCCTAAAAACCTAGCAGAGCACATGTAGATGTAGAGACCTCAAGAAATCCACCAAGGTATTGCAAAAACGTCACTTTCCCTAGAGGTAACATAAAAGGGGCCTAATGTCTTCATGTTGGGCCCAATTTTCATTGTAAACTTCCCTTGAACTATAGTGGAATGGACAAAGGCCAAATTTTTCTGTAGTGGGCCTTCAGTTCAAAGTGAACTCCAAAATCACTAAGTATGGGGGACTAAAATCCATAAACATACATTTTCTTTCTTTTTAGCCGTACACATTTTTTTCTTTTACTTTCATTTTTTTCACGGCTTTCACATAATTTTTTTTTATGGACAACTCTACCCCCACACTTGAACTTTCACCTCTTCTCAATCTTCATCCTTAGTACCAAACCCATGTAGTATGTCTCAAAAGATAGCTCCACTAAGTTCTTAGAACAAAGGGTAAGGTTGTAACTATACTAAGCTTCATGGTTAAGGGTTTTAAGGGTGATGAATAAAAAGGCTCAATGTAGGCTCAAAGGGGCTTATCTAGGGGGGTCCCACGACGGGCACAATTAAGGACACAGGTTTGTTTGGCAATGGTGGTAATTCCTAGGTTGCCTCTATCCTTTCCAGAATCAGGGCCATGTATTGATATACGTCTCAACAAGCACAAGAGCGAATTCTAGCATTCTCTAGTCCATCAAACTTAATCTATGGCAATCAATCAATCAAATGAAAGAATAATGAGATCATCAAATATATCGCCAAGAAAATAAGAGTATATTTTTCAATTATCACTCCAAAAAAGGGACATGGTTCAAATATCTCACATGGGCTTTTATGAATCAAAACTCATCTTAACATGCTCATATTCTGTACCAAGGTCACGAAATCCATATCCACTACAAGCACACATTTTTTCATATATCTCAATTAACCAAAGAATACCATGTTAAAATCATCTCAACTTGTGATCCTCTTTTAATCATGATTTCAGAGATATAGAATCATCCTAGACAGTTGAAAGGGCGTCCTAAGACTCAAAAACAAAAACAAAAGCAACGAAAATTTTTAAATTTTTGACATTTTTCAATTTTTTTTGTATTTTTCAATATATGACTCAAAATAAAATTTTTTTAATTTTTTGACATTTTTCAATTTTTTTGTATTTTTCCATATATGACTCAAAATAAAAGTGTAAATCCCTTCCCCCACACTTAAATATTGCATTGTCCTCAATGTAATCAATTATAAGCATGCAATGAAACACTTAAGCATATAGGGATGAAATTTACGAAAAGACCTACTAAATTCAAAAAGAAAGATGAAAAGAGAGAGAAATAGGGAAGGAGAAATCAAATCTGTGTGTGTAGACTCCTTCACAGCTACTTCTGAATTGGGTTGCCTCCCAAGCAGCGCTTGAATTTAACGTCTTTCAGCCAGACGGACCTCCACTAAATAAAGTTAGTGACTATACAATAAAAGAGTTACAAATTAATGATCTATACAAAAAAACGTCACTATTCACTATTCATTTTTTTTTTTTATTTAAATTTTTGACAAGTATAATGTACATAATTTTACACAGAGACACAAGTACAAAATGTCACTATTCACGAATTTATAAAGAGAAGTATAAATTACACAATAACCACAAACTTCACAAATAAACCACGTAAGAAGTTTATACAAGTATAAAATGTACAAAACAACACAATTTACATGTGGAGGTTATGTTCAAGTGTATTATTATCTTTACAAATAAAGTTAATATCTCAATTGATTACAAGTTGTAAGTCGAGCCCAATAGAAACCACTACTATTGGTGAGATACGATCTAGGGATAGTCGCCTATACATAAGTTGCTTCCCTTTGTTTCAGAAGGCTAGATGGCCAGATTAAGAGGTAAGTGAGAGGGAGGACTCATTTTGGTGACACTACGGAGGCTACTCCCTCATTGAGGTTTACGCACGGTCTATAGTATCTCTGAGATCCAATTTGAACCCATCACCCAGGGTCTCAACCTAAGACACCACCTATATGCCCCTTACTCAGCTTGGAAAGAACTCATGTGTTAGACAGTTCTCCAAATGCTAATAAAAGCCGCCCTCAACCTCATAAGACCTCAGAAAGGCACTAATGAAGGGTTAAGGCCAATATTAACAAAAGGGCCCTTATCTACTCATACGATTTTACACACTTATAACAATCAAGAATTTAACAACATTTACAATTTATTCTTTTCTTTTCTTTTGTTTAACAAGATTAGACACATTTTATACAAAAACTTTCAAACAATACTTTTTTTTTTTTTTTTTTTTTTTTTTTTTTTTTTTTTTTTAATACAAAAATCTACTATACAATATTCCATTCCTTCCTTTCTTTACAATTATTTTCAACACTTAGGTACGGGAACAGGGAGTCTCGATGTGCAATGGGACTGAAACAGCTACCCTTTTCAAGACTATGTTTAATCCAATATACCTTAGTGAATCACAACATTTTCCTTTGTTATATATATATCATTGATTTCAAATTCAATTCCAAGCGGTAAATCAAGAGGACGTGCGGCCCAAGTATAGTCGTCTAGACACAAAGTCCCTCCTACATCCTTTGGGCAACCTTACTGAAATAGCCAGGTAGGGGAGGACGAACACGAGAGACAAAATCCATTTTGGCATGAGCTAAGCCCATTTGTAAGCACTTTTGGATTCAAAAACCGTCATGATCGTTGTCCCCTTCCTAGACACCATCCCACATAGGCTATACTTACTTGGATGAAAAAGGTCCTAAGTGTGAAGACAGTTCAATGAATGTTAATAAAGGCCGCCCTCACCTTAAGGGACCTGGACTAGGTACCAATAAGGGGTTTAGGCCAATATTAATAAACACGACTTCACCTATTCCTCTTTAATTTACAACTCACAATTAAAATTCGTGTTCAATAATATAAATAACAACCTAAGTAATTAACTAACAATTAAGAGAATTACAAACAATTAACAAGTAATTTTTTTTTTTTTTTTTCGAACACACATATAAAAAAAACAAATATTCACAATATGACAAATGATTTTTCAATCCCCGGCAACGGCGCCAAAAATTGATGCGCCTTTGGGAAGCGACCAATTTAACCCTGAAATATCGTTAGTAGTATAAGCAAATAGGGATCGTTCTATTCCGGGGATTGAGGGTACACCTGTCATTGTCAAACAATTAAACAATTAAAATTAAAACAAAGTATAATATTCACAAATATATCACAAGTAATAAACATTATTTACGAAAAAGGGGGATTTTTGTTTTTGGTTTTATCGAAAATAAATAAGTAAAAAATTAAAAGACAAAAACATAAAAACACAAATGGGATGTGGGAACAAGGATCAAAGTCGAAACTCATGATTAAAATTAATTCAAGTTCATCATTGTTCATCATAGTCATGCAAGAGGAGTTGATCATGTGAAACGTTCAAAGCAAACATTTCCCATATTTTACTTTCAATGCTAATTAACCTAAGCGAAAGCACCTAGATTAATCCTATCAAACATGCAATCAAGCCCTAGAAAGCTAGTCAATCATGTCATGTTTAACGCATTAAGCACCTAGAAAGGCTATCAACTCAAATGTGCAACTTAGTATGAAAAAATCCACCTAATTGCAATCTTCTTTGATTAAATTCGGTTTTTGTACAAAACCTTTACTACTTATTGATTCAAGAACACAAAACCAAAAAGTTGATTCATGTTCTTAAATTCGTAGCACCAATTATATCAAAACCCTAAGTGTTTGCAACCACATAAGATTAAAATACAAAAGTTATCTATCATGCAAATTTAATCAAACACTCACACAAAAGCAACCATAAATCGCAATATATGAATCTGAAATTAACAATTAATCATAAAATTTCAGAAAACAAACTTGTTCAAACATGTGTGTCAACTAAGGCAAAACCAACGAAAATTACAAAGCAAAGGTTACAAGGAGAATCGGATTACACCGTGATGAAGATGAGATGAATGAAGTGATGAATGGTCTCTTGAATTTCGAAAGCAATCTTCAAGGATGGTGATGGATGATGTGCACGGCTTGTCCTCTTCTTCCTTGGCCTTGCTTGAACTTCGTGGTTGCCCTAGAGGATGGAGAAGAACACGGCTAGGCTAGAGAGAGTTTTCTGATTTTTTTCTCAAAGTGTAAACGCAAAAGTGGGAACTCCTGACGTTGAGAAAATGGGAGAATATATAGGGGATGGCCTCCTTGCTCTCCAAGCCGTGTAAAACTCATGGAATTAATCTGAAAATTCCACATAATTTCCTCCAATAATATCTCGCCAAATAAGCCCTATGAGGTGGTTCAACCAATCACAAAATTCCATTTAATTCCCTAATAATCTTGGCCGAAATTCCCTTGATAATATTCTGATTTTATACTTTAAATTCGGCCAAAATTCCTTTAGGGAATATAGGAATGTATCTAGACTTCTTTTGAGCTTTTCTTGGTCTCCACCTTTTTCTCTTTCCTTTTATTTCTCCCTTGAATTTCTCTTGGCGTCAATCACCCTAGGGTTTCTTGATTTTCACGTTGATTACCTCTTTATCTCTCTCCCTTTGCACGGCAAACATAAAATTACTCCCCAAGAATATTTTCTTTCCATAAAAAAGCCCTAGAAAATCTCCACCGAAATCTTCTTTTAATTTCTGATTTTCACGCCAACTTCCTTGTTATCTCTTAGGATTTTTACGGCAACAACAACTCCCTAGGGTTTACTCTTTGCGTCACAAACCCTAATTCCATGGGCTTTTATGGGCCTTTAATCCAATTGCCGAAAATCCACTTCATTCTTGAGAGTTTTTGGGCCTCCATGCGCCACCTTTATGCCATGTCCTCATCTAGAGTCTTCAAGAAGCTTCTCTCATGCCATGTCACTTCATTAATTCGATCTCCATTCTTGGTTGGCTTAAGAGTCTTGTTTTGGCAAGCTTTCCTTTTCTGGACAGGGTTTCCTAGTTGGACCAGGAAAGCTTTATTTCTTCATTTCTGCTCATTTGTACTTCCCTTTGTACTTCATCTTGTCTCCCTTCAACGTTGGCTAGCTTCTCTCTCCATTTGTGAGTTCATTTCCACTTTTGAGCTCCGAGGTCCTGAAAATAGAAACTAGTAAGAAAAATAGAAACTTTCCTAAAATGAAAAATGGCAACTTTCCTAAACTGAAAATGGAAACTTTCCAAAAATGAAAAATAGAAACTACAAAATAGAAACTTTCTACAAATAGGAACTTTCCCAATCGAAGAATGGAAACTTTCCCAAACAGAGTTTTATTAAGGAAATAACGCAGAAAATGTAGGGAAATGCAGTTAAAACGTCGCATTAAAATGCTCCTATCACTTTGAATGTCACTAGGACGACACATTTAAAGATTTCGAACCAATTTCACTAAAAGCGAAAGCAAATCCTAAACCCTAGTTGGGAGAAGCTTGGAAAATCACTGTTCATAAACACAAATTGAAACTAGGGCTTTGACTGTCACTAGGACGACACATTTAAAGATTTCGAAACCATTTCACTAAAAGTGCAAGCAAATCCTAAACCCTAGAAGGGAGAAGTTTGGAAAATCACTGTTCATAAAATGAAATTGAAACTAGGGCTTTGAATGTCACTACGACGACACATTTAAAGATTTTGAAACCATTTCACTAAAAGCGTAAGCAAATCCTAAACCCTAGAAGGGAGAAGTTTGGAAAATCACTGTTCATAAACACAAATTGAAACTAGGTCTTTCAATGTCACTAGGACGACACATTTAAAGATTTCGAAATGGTTTCACAAAAAGCAAAAGCAAATCCTAAACCCTAGAAGGGAGAAGTTTGGAAAATCACTGTTCATAAACTCAAATTGAAACTAGGGCTTTGAATGTCACTAGGACGACACATTTAAAGATTTCGAAACCATTTCACTAAAAGCGAAAGCAAATCCTAAACCCTAGAAGGGAGAAGTTTGGAAAATCACTGTTCATAAACTCAAATTGAAACTAGGGCTTTGAATGTCACTAGGACGACACATTTAAAGATTTCGAACCAATTTCACTAAAAGCGAAAGCAAATCCTAAACCCTAGTTGGGAGAAGTTTGGAAAATCACTGTTCATAAACACAAATTGAAACTAGGGCTTTGACTGTCACTAGGACGACACATTTAAAGATTTCGAAACCATTTCACTAAAAGTGCAAGCAAATCCTAAACCCTAGAAGGGAGAAGTTTGGAAAATCTCTGTTCATAAAATGAAATTGAAACTAGGGCTTTGAATGTCACTACGACGACACATTTAAAGATTTTGAAACCATTTCACTAAAAGCGTAAGCAAATCCTAAACCCTAGAAGGAAGAAGTTTGGAAAATCACTGTTCATAAACACAAATTGAAACTAGGTCTTTCAATGTCACTAGGATGACACATTTAAAGATTTCGAAACAAATCCTAAACCCTAGTAGGAAGAAGTTTGGAAAATCACTGTTCATAAACTCAAATTGAAACTAGGGCTTTGAATGTCACTAGGACGATACATTTAAAGATTTTGAAACCATTTCACTAAAAGCGAAAACAAATCCTAAACCCTAGAAGGGAGAAGTTTGGAAAATCACTGTTCATAAACTCAAATTGAAACTAGGGCTTTGAATGTCACTAGGACGACACATTTAAAGATTTCGAACCAATTTCACTAAAAGCGAAAGCAAATCCTAAACCCTAGTTCGGAGAAGTTTGGAAAATCACTGTTCATAAACACAAATTGAAACTAGGGCTTTGACTGTTGATAGGGGCAAAAAAGTGTGACAATATTATTGAATATGTGCGCCATTTTAGCCTTGTTTCTCCCTTAAGTTTAGTGTTTTGAGTCATTGAGTCGTTTTTAGAGTCTTGTTGAGTGTTTGGAGTGAAATAAGCAGAAAAAGTAAAATTCATGATAAATCCAAGCTGGATCAGGATTCCTCACTGTCGACTATTTTTGCGGTCTTTACATTTTATTTTCTCTAGAAAATTCTGATATTCTCCTGCTTGTTGTAGGAAACCTTGCCTGGTGGAACTCTTGGAAACAGCAATGATTGAGTCATAAAATAAAGCATTAAGATATTTGACCAAGCAATGAAGAAGGGGAATAAAGGAGAAAGACGTTTTCAGTTGAAGAATAAAGGAGAAAAGACGTTTTCAGTTGAGGAATAAAAGAAAAAGATGTTTCAGCTGGAAAAATAAATAAGAGAAAGACGTTTCAGCTTGGAAATTAAAGGAATTGCCCCATTATGAGAGGAGTTAAGGCCATAAAGGAGACGTTTCAGTTGGGAAAACCAACCAATGCTCCCCTATAAATAGGCAATGTCCAGAATAGAATTAGCATCACTTCCCAGCCAAGATCACTTCCTAGCCAAAAACCATTCCAAGACTGCCCCAATTCACTCCTCAAACCTCCATCTCCTACAAGACCGTGACCACCATCTATCCATCAATCTACGAAGCTCTTAGGCGCTGAGTCAAGGACGCTCCACCACCATAGCAGAGACAAGTTCATCACCTTGTTGCTAAGCCGCTGAGGAAAGCTCCAAAGTGTAACTATGACTCTACTTACAATTTTTATTTCGGTTTTGTGTGTTTCAATTTGTGAGTTGTGTAATTGGAGACACGGAATTTTCAGAATATTTTTATTAATATTTTTGAGATTTTCAGTTTATTATTGAGTTAATTTCGAGAATTCTTTTATTGATGCATGTTACAATATTGTGCCCTTTTACGTGTTTAGGTAATTTTCAGAGTTAGGTTCATAAGTTTGCATGCTAGAATAACGGTGAGAGTTCTTGTGTGTTTTCTTAATTTGCCAAGAGTAATTGTTATTTGTTAAGGCGCTGAGTTAAACAAGTAGCAATTAGTTCTAACGGGTGGTAAAAATCATGCTTTAATGATTAAATGATTCTGGAAATTACGTGTTAAATTCTATGTGTAATGGTTAATTTGCACGTGTGAGTTGATTCGAGGGTTAGATAATACTACTAGTTAAGAGAATTACGCTGAGTGTTTTCGAAAATTAGTAGTATTAGGCTTGGTAAGGACTTTTCCGATCCATACCTACATTAGAATGAATCAGATAAGTGGATTGATCCGCTGAGGCTTTTCATTTGAGCTCTTATCTAGGCATTTAAGATGGGCACATTTTTGTAGCATGTTGAAATGGATTTTCTGTTTTTACACTTAGTAATTTTCGAGTGGTATTGGTCTAGGTTAGGGAAGTCGATCATTGTATATAGGTTTATTTGTTTTGTTTTTATTTTAAGTAGATTAGGAACCAAAATTCAAAACCCCCCATTTTATTCTTTTATTTGTTAATTGACCTTTTTGTGTAGGTGTACCCTACAATCCCCGGACTGAACGATCCCTGCTTATCCTATACTAACAACTACATTTTGCAGGGTTAAATTGTGAGGCTATTTCAGCCGCATCAATTTTTGGCGCCGTTGCCGGGGATTGTTAAAATCCCTTGCACTTAAAGTGTCATCGATTTTGTTGTATATAGAATGCATGCTAATTTTTGTACTACACTTGTGGAATGGTGACAAATTACGATTTCGGTTAGGCCAAGCTTTAATTGTGATTTAGTTTAAGTTTTATGAGTGTTACAAAATTAAGCATGTCTTTTATCATTGTTGTACAATTTGTAGAAGTTGTTTCTTTAACCATATTGTAAATTGAATGTGTTTCACTTAGATTAATATTAGGTTGTGAATTTAGCTAAATACTTAATTGTTGTAAGTGTGTAAAATCGTATGAGTAGACAATGGCCCTTTTGTTAATATTGGCCTAAACCCTTCATTAGTACCTTGCTCAGGTCTCTTGAGGTTGAGGGCGGCCTTTATTAGCACTTGGAGAACGGTCTAACACATAAGTTAATTTCCCAGCTGAGTAAGGGGCATACGGATGGTGTCTTAGGTTGAGACCCTGGGTGATGGGTTCAATTGGATCTCAGAGATACTATAGAATGAGCGTAAACCACTATGTGGGAGTAGCCGATAGGGGCCTAAACCTCATTGAGGGAGTAGCCTCCGTAGTATCACCAAAATGAGTCCTCCCTCTCACTTACCTCTTAATCTGGCCATTCGGCCTTCTGAAACAAAGGAAAGAGACTTATGTCTGGGCGACTATCCCTAGATCGTATCTCACCAATAGTAGCGGTTTCTATTGGGCTCGACTTACAACTTGGAATCAATTGAGATATTAACTATGTTTATAATAAAAAAAAAAAATAAAAAAAAAAAAAAAATTAAAAAAAAAAATGATGTGTGACCTGCTTAAGGTATATTGGATTAAACATGACTTTGTCGAGGGTAGCTGTTCTATAGTCCCATTGCACAAACGAGGTCCTCTGTTCCAGTACCTAAGTATGTAAATGTAAAAGTAACTTAGAAAGTAGGAAAGACATAATGTTTTTCGAACCTTGTATATGTTACTAACACTTGATTTGGTCTTAAAGGTCCATGAATGTCCACTGTCTCTGATAAGACTAAGGAGCTCATTGAAAAATTGGAACGTGCTAGGCAAAGGGCAGAACTCACTTTTTCAGACCGCCCTCCTCTAGAAAGGAGGGATTCTCAGGACTCTAGCTATTCAGGTTATAACTCCTCAACTAGATCAACCGAGGAGATCAACAAACCTGACCATTCTGAAGAAGGAGAAGAACAAGTCTTTGAAGAGGAAGACGAGGAGGTCACTGAAGAGGACGTTGTAGTCATAGAAGAGGAAGAAGAGGACGTTGAGATCACCAATGGCTGAGACTATTAGGCAACTGTCTAATCCTACAGGTGGGGGAGCTGCGCCCTTATGCATTGCCTATCCAGAACCAGGAGAGGGGCTTAATGATGATTTTGAGTTAAAGAGTGGGTTTTTGCATCACCTACCCAAGTTTCATGGGATGAGTAGTGAAGACACGAACAAGCATCTCAAGGAGTTCGAGTTTGTCTGTGGGAGTATGTGCCCTAAAGGAGCTGATATCAATATCTTGAAGATGAAGGCATTTCCCTTTACTTTGGAGGACAAGGCCAAGACTTGGCTATTTGAGCTGCCTGCTGGGACTATCAACACTTGGGATAGGATGAAGGGAAAGTTCCTTACGAAGTACTTTCCTGCCTCAAAGGTCACTGTTTTGAGGAAGCAGATTAGTGGAATCACGCAAGGACATGAGGAGAATTTCTGCAATTATTGGGATAGATTTAAGAGCCTTGTAGCATCATGCCCTAACCATGGGATGAGTGAGGGGTCCCTCCTTACCTATTTTTATGAAGGACTCACCGCTAATGAGCGTGGTCTGTTAGATGCTGCTGCTGGAGGATCCTTTATGGATAAGACACCTGCTGATGCCAAGGTGCTACTTACTAATCGTGCGCTAAACTATCAACAATATGAGGGGGTACTTGCCTCTCAACGGAGGGTACATGAGGTGTCCACTAACTCTGCTCTTGAAGACAAGGTCAACAAGATGTCTACTTTACTGTCTCAAGTCTTAAACGTTAATGGAGGAGGAGCAATGGCTCAAGTGTGTGGGATGTGCTCGACTCAAGGGCACCCCACAGATAAATGTCCCCAATTTGCCTCTCCAGAAGAATGGGAATCTGTTAACGCCCTAGGGTATCAAGGAGGTCAAGGAGGCCCGAGGTACAACCCTTACTCAAATACTTACAATCCGGGGCTCAGAGACCACCCCAACTTTCGTTGGGCCAACAATGATAACACCTTGCGACCACCTCAAGGCCCAGGTCAGAATTCTCAGCGCCCACCAGGTTTGTTTTTGAGGCCTCAGGTACCTCAAGCTTTTGGTATTCCCAATTCTGTCCCTCCACCTCCTGTTTCTAATACTTTGAATGCCCCTAATTATGATGAACTGTTTGAAGTCCCTTGCTGCGGGGCAACAACAACAACTTAACACGGCTACTCAAGCTTTGGTTGTAGGACAGGCAACCCATTCAAAGGATATTGCAGAGCTCAAGAATCAAATGGGCCAAGTGGTGGATTTCATGCGCCGGATTGCTGAAACAGGGAAACTTCCAAGCAACACAGTGCCTAACCCAAGGAATGAGCACGCCCAAGCCATCATCACTAGGAGTGGGCGCGTACTAGTTGACCCTCCTAGAGCCCACAAGAAGGCCCAAGCGGCCTATAATGAAGAAGAAGACGTTGTGGAGGTGTCTAAGAAGGATGTTGAGAAGGACCCAACTACATCAAGGGTCGAAGTTGACTTGCCCCAAGCTGATGCACCCAAAGGTACAATTCCTAACTCTAGTGGTTTAGTTAAGACTAACCCCGTTGTTTCTATACCTTTCCCAAGCAGGTTTGCCAAGACGAAGAAAGATAAATCTGATCAAGAGATCTTGGAAATCTTCAAGAAGGTTCAAGTGAACATGCCCTTGATTGAGTGCATCAAACAGGTGCCTAAATACGCCAAGTTCTTGAAGGAGTTATGCACCACAAGGAGGCAGATAAGAGAGAAGGAGGTGGTGAAAATGAGCAAGACGGTATCAGCCGTTATCCAGAGGAAGCTACCCCCAAAGTTGAAGGACCCAGGGACCCAGGGAGTTTTTCTGTTCCCTGTATCATTGGTGACACCAGGTTTGAAATGTGATGTTAGACTTAGGGGCATCCATAAATGTTATGCCTTATAATTTGTATGTGTCCCTAGGTCTAGGCCCTCTTAAGAGAGATAATGTTGTCATTCAACTTGCTGATAGGTCTAACAAATACCCTCAAGGGTATGTTGAGGATGTTCTTGTGCAGGTAAACCATCTGATATTCCCTGCGGATTTCTACGTATTGGACATGGAGGAATCGCCCCTAAATACCACTCCATTACTTTTAGGGCGTCCCTTTATGAGGACTGCAAGAACTAAAATTGATGTGTACAAAGGGACTCTCACCATGGAGTTTGATGGTGATGTTATACGCTTCAACATTCTTGAAGCAATGAGGTACCCTGTTTCTGATTTGAAACCTTGCTTTGCTATTGATGTAGTTGATTCACTCGCGCAGGTTTCTCTGAGCAATGGTTGAGGATGAATTGGCTCTTACCCTAGAGGGGGGGTCGGATATGATGCAAATGGGGAACCTATCCCCAAGGTTGAGTGGGATGTTGAGGAGCCTAGAGTGATCAAGACTGTGGCCTCACTGGAAGCTCAACCTATGATGTCGCTCTTGGGAAGCGACCAATTTAACCCTGAAATGTCATTAGTAGTATAAGTAATAGGGATCGTTCTATTCCGGGGATTGAGGTACACCTGTCATTGTCAAACAAAATTAAACAATTAAAATTAAAACAAAGTATAATATTTACAAAAATATAACAAAATATATACATATTTACGAAAAGGGGGGGATTTTTGGTTTTTGGTTTTATTTTGCCGAAAATAAATACTGAGTTAACTAAATAATTAAAATGCAAAAACATAAAAATACAAATGGGATGTGAGAACAAGGATCAAAGTCGAAACTCATGATTAAAATTAATTCAAGTTCATCATTGTTCATCATAGTCATGCAAGAGGAGTTGATCATGTGAAACGTTCAAAGCAAACAATTTCCCATATTTTACTTTCAATGCTAATTAACCTAAGCGAAAGCACCTAGATTAATCCTATCAACATGCAATCAAACCCTAGAAAGCTAGTCAATCATGTCATGTTTAACGCATTAAGCACCTAGAAAGGCTATCAACTCAAAATGTGCAACTTAGTTAAAAAGTCCACCTAATTGCAATCTTCTTTGATTAAATTCGGTTTTGTACAAAACCTTTACTACTTGTCGAATTAAGAACACAAACCAAAAAGTTGATTCAGGTTCTCAATTTCGTAGCACCAATTATATAAAACCCTAAGTGTTTGCAACCACATAAGATTAAAATACAAAAGATTCTATCATGCAAAATTTAATCAAACACTCACACAAAAGCAACCATAATTCGCAATATATGAATCTGAAAATAAAATTATCATAAAATTTCAGAAAACAATACTTGTTCAAACATATGTGTCAACTAAGGCATAACCAACGAAAATTACAAAGCAAAGGTTACAAGGAGAATCGGATTACACCGTGATGAAGATGAGATGAATGAAGTGATGAATGGTCTCTTGAATTTCGAAAGCAATCTTCAAGGATGGTGATGAAGGTAGTGCACGGCTTGTCTTCTTCTTCCTTGGCCTTGCTTGCACTTCGTGGTTGCCCTAGAGGATGGAGAGGAGCACGGCTAAAGCTAGAGAGTTTTCTGAATTTTTCTCAAAGTGTAAACGTAAAAATGGAACTAGGACTCTTGACGTTGAGAAGAAGAGAGTTTATATAGGAGCACGGC
>JANPXK010000212.1:0-65869 GCA_024704745.1 Rosa lucieae | reverse complement strand
TAATATTTAATCTGTTAAACCATAATTAAGCTACAAATTTATGTTTTTTCAAAATCTGGGGTGGGCTGTAGCCCAACGGAGCCCGTGTGTAGCTACGCCTTTGTGCTCAACCATGTTGGGCGCTTTCAGCCCTTGACAGACTCTGCATTATATATAGTGCTACAGAAGACTAATCCTAGCAAAACCATGTCACCACTCCACTTTTTATATGCGCCCTACAATATTTTAGAAGATGATTGATGTTGACACTTCATTTAATGAGTCACACTAAATATGAAATGAAAGTTTCAATCCCCATCAAAGAACTCTTGTTGAAACTTGAAAGCAAAAATGTCTATTTATGCTTTATTGTTAAATTAAATTTGATCTCGACTATGAATCAAAGGTAATAGAATTGTAACCAAATCGTACTTGCATTGTTTTGCAGAGCTCCAAAGAATCCGGAGTACCCTAAGTCAAGGTTTTGAGAACTTCTGCTCGTTCAGCGCTCGGGATTGGTGAGGGTTTGTCTCACCGCTATTAGGCCGCTGCTGGACGGGTGTTGAACTCTATTTGCTCGGGGAGTTGAGAGGGAGAGGCTTCTGGCTCAAGGTGTTGGACGGGGGCTAGGTGAGTTTCTAGAAGAAATCACTGGGTGTGGTCGGGTTGTGCAGGGATGCCGGGTTCCGCGCGTGGGTCTGCAGATCTCAGCAGCGTGATTCTGATGGTTTGAGCGACAGCGTAGTTCTGAGGAGCTGTGCGGCGGTGAAGATTTAGAGGATCCGGGCGGCGGCTTTTGATTCTAGAGGGGTGCACGGCGAGGCCAAGTGATGGGCGTTGTGCCAGCGCGGCTTGATTGAGCATGGGTCGGCGCGGCAAGCTACAGTGGATTGGTGGTGGGAGCGGACAGCGCTGCATGGGCATACTTATGAGGGAGATGAAAGTTTGGGCCTGCTCCACATCCTACTGGGCCTTGTGGTTTTGGGCTTCTTCTCTTTGGGTTACCTTATCGGGCCTATAATTGGGCTAGGGCTTTGGCCCTTGGTCCAAACCTATGTTTTTGACAATTTGTCTAATTATAATAATTTCCTTGTATTACGATCTAGATCTCTAGATACCAATGGAGGATCTCCGCTACCTCTACATATTTGAATGTATAATAAGTACTACCACTATCTTCTTGTCTGTCTATAAATGGCAGTGAAACGGTATGTAAGGCCTATTTTGGCTTGTGATGAATATATTATTTCGCCCGCAGGGCTTGATTCAAAAAAAAAAAAAAAAATCAAAGGGTAATGTATTAATAAAATCGTAGACTTACAAGAATTTTTTCCCCTATTCTATTATCTTTTGCTTTAATAACTTTCATTTTTTGATAAAAAAAATTACACTACTTTTTTTTTTTTTTTGAGCATGCATGTGTCAAAATTTTAGGTTTTTTTTTTTTTTTTTTTTTTTTAAAGGGAAAATTGGCTCGGTTTAATGTTGGTGGCGAGGTTGTATCGTTACTCTCGGGATTGGGTATCTTTCATGGTAGCTCGTGGTTTCGGGCATAAAATTTGGTTAGGGATTGGGCTCTCTTGGCTCATGGATGTTGCTATTAGCTACGGACCCGTAACTACAGATCTTTGTAGAAATGTGTGTCGTGGTGTAGGACCACAACCGGCCATTCCAATGGATTGTAATCTTTTCAGTTATTAATGGATTTTATTTCTTCTCAAAAAAAAAAAAAAAAAAAACTTCTCTATAGTTTTCTGTATTATATATAGGGAAGCGGAAATCAAAATCTCCATAACTTTTCTACTTCAACTTCAACAGATTTCTTATTTTACAGTCTCCATAATTCTTTCCTATAAATTTAGGGAATTTTATTTTCTCTTTCATCACTATTCCTAAAATGAGGATAAGTATATGGACTCTGTTCAAGCAAAATTTTTCCTGAAGAAAAATTATAATATGGAGAAGTTATTAGAGCTGCTTTGATATGCCACATTTACCTGGTCTAAATACACAAATACAACTTTATCTCTCCAACGCAAAGAATAATCACATAATGCATTATTGATGGAGTATAATAGTATAGTATTTCTTTTTTGGTCGTATATATATACACTAAATCAAATAGCGTCGGCTAGCTGGCGCATGAAGATGAAGTTCCAGCTGTGATAACTTGTATATTGTACGCTCACGAGCTGTGCTCAATTAGTCGATAGCTTAGCTTAATTAATCAGATCAATTCATGTAAGTTTGTTACAACCAATTAATCTACGCCTGCTGTGAAAACTGAACCCATTGGTCCACTTGAATGATGTAAGATTAAGACTTTACGGTCCACTGTTTACTGTTACGAGTCGTACTGACACTACCTGATGTGACCAGTATTTTGGGGGTCTATATATACCCACACTCCTAATAGCTTAGCTCTAACCCAGCACTACTACTCCACAGTTATTTCTTCCTCCTCAAATTAATCACCACATAACCAAATCTCTCCCTATAGCTCCGAGTCCATCTCAGTTTATTAACGAGATGGCTGACCGGAGAGCTGAAGAAAATGTCGTCTCCGGCCAACCCATCCAGAAAACCATTGCGGATTTCGATCCCGCTCCCAAACCCAAGAGAAACAAGTACGCTTTTGCTTGTGCTATGTTGGCTTCCATGACTTCTATCCTTCTCGGTTATGGTAAGTGATCGTTTATGTTTCTTTCATTTTGAAATATGATATTCGGGGAGGAGAGACTTGAACTCGAGATATCTTGAGAACTGTGTTGTCTTTATATAGATACACACATACACGCACATACATATGCATGTGGTGGTCAAGTTTTTTGTGTTATCTACAGATATTGGTGTAATGAGTGGAGCAGTGATCTTCATCCAAGACGACCTCCATGTCTCCGACGGGCAGATCGAAGTTCTAGTCGGAATTCTGAATCTCTACTCCCTCATCGGCTCCGCTGCCGCCGGCAGGACGTCCGACTGGATTGGACGTCGGTATACCATAGTCCTCGCCGGAGCCATCTTCTTCGCCGGAGCTCTTCTCATGGGCTTCGCCACCAACTATTCCTTCCTCATGTTTGGGAGGTTTGTTGCCGGAATCGGCGTTGGTTATGCCCTCATGATTGCTCCTGTCTACACCGCGGAAGTTTCTCCGGCGTCGTCTCGTGGTTTCCTCACGTCTTTCCCTGAGGTAGGTTTGTTCGTTTGTTTCTGGCTTGTTAGTTAAAATCTTTGAAGCACTTATCAAGAAAGCTTTAGAATATGCTCTTGGATTTTACCCACAAAGCACCAAAGTCCAAAGGCAACACCCATCCTTTCTCTGAGTTTTGGTCTTTTGGTTATGGGTAGAACTTTTCTGACAATATTGAAAAACCGTTTATTTTCAACTCACCACTTTTGTTCTCCTCTCTTTTTTTGATCAAAATGAAATTTACCAAACTCAATCAAGAGAGTACGCCTGATCAGGCCAATAAACTCTCCTTTTGGCCTCTAAAACAATTAATTTGCTTTTAACAAATCATATATCCAAAAGGACCTACATCCTTACTGTTCATAGATTGAACCATCTTCAATAAGTTCCTCTCCAGACCATGAGCTACTTGGTTAATTTTTTTGCGCACGTGCTTCCAAGTCACAAATTCAAACTCCCGCAACAGAGATCGGACTCCATCCAAAACAAGCCCAATTGAATATTATGCAAAGAATTTATAGTTGTTGGCTAACATATTTCGTAAGCAATTGAATATTATGTATAAAACTTTTTTGGATTTGTTTTACAAAATTTATCTACACATCATTATGGCCTATTTGACTAGTAAATTGCCTCACATCATTTAATAAATAAATTTGATATACAAATTCAGAATACTTATCAAATTTTTATTGGTCGAGTTGAGTTTGTTGTCTTGTTTTTTTTTTTCTTTTTCTGAATAGCTAATTTTTTTTTTTCCTTCCTTGGAGGCAAACTATGCCCACGAAGATGGGAAAAACTTTTTGGTTATCATACTTACCTCATTTTTTTTTTATGCTTTCATCTCTAATAAAGTACTTTTTTCCTTTTTTCTTTTTGAGAACATAATAAAGTACTAACCGATGTTTGGTTGTTTGAAACTTTGAGCAGGTGTTTATCAATGCCGGAATCTTATTGGGGTACATATCCAACTGGGCATTCTCCAAGCTGGCACTTAACCTAGGCTGGCGTCTCATGCTCGGCGTCGGTGCAATACCCTCCGTCTTCCTCGCCCTCGGCGTCTTAGCCATGCCGGAATCCCCTCGCTGGCTCGTCATGCAGGGCCGTCTTGGCGACGCCAAGAGAGTCCTCGACCGAACTTCAGACTCCATGGAAGAGTCCAAACTCCGACTCGCCGACATCAAAGAAGCCGCCGGAATCCCCGAGCACTGCAACGAGGACGTCGTTCAAGTCCCAAAACGCAGCCACGGTGAAGACGTCTGGAAAGAGCTCATACTCCGCCCAACCCCCGCCGTCCGTCACATTCTCATCGCCGCCGTCGGTATACACTTCTTCCAACAAGCCTCGGGCATCGACGCCGTCGTTTTGTACAGCCCGAGAATCTTCAAAAAGGCCGGAATCAAGTCCAAGACCAAACTCCTCCTCGCCACCATAGCCGTCGGATCCGTCAAGACAGCCTTCATCCTCGTCGCAACGTTTCTTCTGGACAGGATAGGACGCCGTCCTTTGCTTCTTACCAGCGTAGCAGGGATGATAGCCTCACTCGGTTGTCTCGGTTTCAGCCTCACCATCATCGAACACAGCGACGAGAAGATCATGTGGGCCATTGTTCTCTCCATCAGCATGGTCTTATTCTACGTCGCGTTCTTCTCCATCGGAATGGGCCCCATCACGTGGGTCTACAGCTCCGAGATCTTCCCGTTAAAGCTACGAGCTCAGGGGTGTAGCATTGGAGTCGCCGTCAACAGAGTCGTCAGTGGAGTACTCTCAATGACTTTTTTATCCCTGTACAAGGCCATAACTATTGGCGGAGCCTTCTTTCTTTTCGCCGGAATTGCGACGGTTGGCTGGGTGTTCTTCTATACAATGCTGCCGGAGACACGGGGGAGAACCCTTGAAGATATGGAGGTTCTTTTTGGGAAGTTCCACAAGTGGAAAGAGGCCAATGCTCTGCTCAAGAATAAGCGTGCCAATCCTAATAGTAATGAAAACGACACCGCCAACGGTGGTCAGGTTCAGTTAGGAACAAAAGGGCAAGATTAGGGTTGGTGATGACAATATATATATAGTAGAGTAGAAGAAGCTGAACCCATAGTCTGAAAATTTTTGTATGCGTGCGGATTATATATAACCGGCACATACAAAAGCTTATCAGAAGGCAAATGGTATAAGAATAGTTGATGGGTCGGCCCTTTCAAGGAGAAAAATCAAATGCAATGAAGAAAACAAAGTTTTATATGTGTATTCATTGTACAAGGTTGTGCTTGACATTTGCTTACCATTTGTAGGTTTTTTATTTTTTCCTCTTTTGGTGACTCGTGAGACTGTATCTCAGAAACTAGCAATAATAGTAGTCATCATGAATGTGTGTTCAGATCATGAATGAATTATCAATTTTTAACTAGTAACCAAAAAAAAAAAAACAAATTATCAATTTCTTAACTAATGTCTCTAAGATCTGGACAAAAATTTGTATCGACCTAAATATTTGACAACGCGATTATATGACACCAAATTGAGTGTTTATTATACATCTGAACCCAAAAGTACAATTATGGATACCGTTTGTGATAAAAGTTCTTAATAAGCCATTAACTGTACGTATAATTTTGGTCTAGAAAATAAAGAAATAGTGAGGCAATGTTAATATTTGCATTCAAAACATTCTAAAGAACCAAATACAACGATCCAATAATTGGGAAGGGAAGGCTGTGATGAATGAAAGGCTCCTGTCCATGAATGAAAGGGGACCTGCATTTAATAGTGCCATTCATGCTTTTGTCCAAGATAGTTCCTTTAATGTTGATGGCGATTATTAACTCACTGTCAGTTTGGGCCTTTTTTCTTTTTCTATTTATTTTTGTGATAGAGAAAACACCTTCATTAATCTTACCTCTTAAAATTGGTGGTCCATTTCTGGTTTCTGGTGCAAATATTGCCTCAATTTGGTAATTTGGTCTCTTAAAAAAGACCTCACAATTTTCACATCACATATCATTTTGTTATGTCCTTTTCTTTTAATTTCCTTATTTATGTAAACTAAAATCTTATGTTTGCTGCATTATACTCTCGAATTTCGATCTGGATTCCATGCATAAACCATGTCCTTCATTAATAATAACGAGCATTTCTCCACACATGCTCTGTATGTGCAAGTTTTTTTTTTTTTTTTTTTTTTTGCAGAAAATAATAAAGAAAACGGTTATTGCAGACATAAGATCATGGGAGAGAAAAGTGGATTGTGCCTTTTTTTTTTGTTTATTTTTTTAATAAAAATATATTTTGTAAATGTCATAATTATCCTCGTGATTTAATTAATTCTCAAAGTTTTTTAATCTTCTAGGGTCATTTCCGTCAAAATTTTTGATTTTGGCTAACAAACCCTCTTCTCTTAATAATAGTATAGATATAGCTATAATTTGTATATAAATAATTTTCATACCGACACTAAATTATTGGACTGTAACTACCTTAAAAAGGAAATGCTCATTTCATTTTTGTTGCACTCAATAAATCTTGATGCTACATTCAAATTTTTGGGTTTAAGTGATCCTTCACAATCCTTCAATGCGAGCTTTTTGACGAGTCTTAATTACCTTGATCAATAGTTCTTGATCGGAAATTGGCTATCTACAAACTGGCCAAACTTGTTTGTTTTTACCTTTTTAATTGCGGTGAAGAGAGAACCAACAAACTGTACACAAAGTACTTATGCCGCATTAAAAAAGACTTTCCAAACAACCTTGAGGTGTTACATATGAAACTCAAAGGCTATTGTTTGCTGTTGTGGTAAGATGTGCTGCGCAGCTGCAGATTAGCCCTAGAGTGAGGATTTGCGCGCCACCAAAGGATAGAGAGAGCTCTTGATATCTTTTTACATACGGATCGAGTAGCTATTATGGCTTGATGAGATGATTACATTTTTGGGAAATTTTCATCAACTTCACAATTCACATATAAATCATCTTAAAATTTATGTACTTTCAATTAAAGAAGATGTCAATGTTTAACGTATTTAGCATATACATGAGGTAAAGTAGAGAAAATACAAAATAGAATATTCCGATTTGCTAAGCATCACTAAATCGATATATCCCACATGAACTCAGAAGATATTAGGTAATTTAGGTTCATAAGGAAACTAGAAAGCACCACTTAACAACTTGACAACTTGTAATACTTGCTTGTATATTATTATATATAGGGATGGCAAAAATCCCCAGCGGGGTAGAGCTCTATTGGATACCCGCCCCTGATGGGGGGAGAATCCGGGGACAAATGGGGAATGGGGATGGGGATCTCCAATCCCCGCTATCTAAGATTGGGGATGGGGCGGGGATGGTATTGTGATCCCCATCCCCAAACCCGCCCCAATAATATATACATATATTTAACTATATATATTTTAATTTATTTTTTTATAATATAAATCATAAATATATACATTTACTACTTTATTTTAATGGCTACACTTTTACTTTAATGATATTTTGACTTTTGCACTCAATGAATTATGATTTATGAATTTAATCATGTTTTAAATTTATTTGTTGTAGATTTTGATTTTAAAGAAGGCAATATGAGAAAAAAATATTTTATTTATTAAATTCTTATTGGGGATTTGGGGCGGGTTTGGAGGTTTAGTCTCCAGTGGGGATGGAGATGGGGAATCCCCAATATAGTTTTATTAGGGATTGGGGCGGTGATGGAAGTAGAGAATGACCCCGGGAATGAGGATGGTATTGTGATCCCCATCCCCAACCCGCCCCATTGCCATCCCTAATTATATAATAATCACATTATTAGATGAAACAAATCAAAATCATATCTTCCCAAAAAAGAAAAGAAAAAACATTATTAATCAGATAGAACATGTCTTTGTCTTTAACATATTGATTTATGTCTGAGAATCTGACAACTCCCTGAGTTAAGGATCCAGTGAGATCACACCTTTCTTGGTACCTATGTTAATTAACTATTTAATTAAGGACAATATTAGCTGCATATTGGCCAATTGGGTGAGGCTCAAGTTGGGTAAGGGGTCCGCTATCCTTTCCCGAATGCATGCATTTTTTCCTTGAACATCACCTTCATGAAAATGACCACAACCCTCTCCATTATTTCATAAAAAAGAGTTTGAGTACGGTGGGGGGAGTGGGCTGGTTTGGTCTGGCATGTTTTTCAAGAGTTGGGATGTAAATTTGTGGGGACTGGTGAGATTTTGGACGTTTAAAAGTCATGGAATTTTTCATGTTTGTACTCATTGTAGGATACTTTGAGTATATATATAAAACTCTTAAGGCTGTTGATTTAGTTGCCAGTGATTATGAAATTTGTGGTCACTATTATTGTTTTAATATCGATGGTTGAATTTAAAATACTTAAAATTTTTGTATTAATTCAAGCTATTGATATTAAATCTAAAGAAAAGCAACTAAAAATTCTTAATCACTTGGTGACCAAGTAAATAGTGCCCATTAATTGTGACCTTGTATGAATCCAAGAGGCGAAATTGCACCTCGTATAGGCAATATATAAGGACACAAATGAGTTTTGGAAAAACTATTCTATAAAATTCAAAGTGTAAAATAGTGTTTTCTTTTCGTTGTTTTCTCTCATCTGGCGGCACAACAACTAGATATGTAGGTGAACTGATTTTGGAGTGGATCGACCTAAAATTCGAATCCGTTTAGTAACAACAAAATTCAACCAGACCAAACCCAATCCCTTAATCCGGCGAATCGTTAATAGCTCAATCCAAATATCCAGCGGATTAACGGATTACCGGTCCACTGGTCCGATTCGTTTATTATAATGAATGTTCTTAATTTTTAAATAATAATATTAAATCTTTTATTATGATACTTTATAAAACTTTAATGAAGAAGTAAACACAATATTGTATTTATAAAAAATATAATATTGAATAATATAAAAAGTCAAGGTTCTAAAAAACGCAAGGTGCTAGTCGGGCGGTGGCCTAGAGATTAGCACCTAGGGTACAAGGCAGAGACTTGTGAGGCCCCAAAAACTTTATTTAATTTTTGGAGATAATTTTTCACCAATAAGATTTTTCGTAATGTGATTCAAGTGAAGGAATTGATTTTGGAAATTTTTTGGTGTTGAGATCACAATTTGGGCAGAAGTTCTTCCAATTGGGCCTAAAGGGTTACCAAAATTAATCGAGACAAAGAGATTTATCAAAGTTGATCAAGAGTCTAATTGGGTTTAAGTAAATTGATTTTTAGGCCTACGACAAAGTTGAGAAATAACTAAGTGAGTATCCAACGAAAAACGAATAAAAGAAAAGTTACGAGCCCAAAACCCGGAAGTAATCAGCTAGGAGAGTTTCGTAATTCGTCGTAAGAGCAAAATGGGTATTACACGCACATAAGTACAAATAGGAAGTATAGGGTGAGAAAACCCTAGAACCCTCCCCAAAACTCTCTCTTCCTCTCACCCGGCCGTGTCCCTTATCTCTTTCTTTTTCTCTCTCCCTTTCGCTCTTGCCTTGGCCTGAAAACTCCATTTCCGGCCACCACAAAACGTCACCGCCACCGCCACCACCAATCGACGCAGCACCTAAACCCGACCGAAACCTGAGCCTCACAGTCGACATGCACCGCCTACAGCCACTGTACACGACCATCACAGTCGCAACATCACTGATCCTCCATTATCACCGATCTTCGGACATTTCTTCAGCTCACCGCTGTCACCAGCGCCTTTAGCCTGAGCTGATTGTCGAGGTCTTGAAGCGTCGCTGACAACCCGACATAGGGTGACGCCGTACGTGCCATCGCTGGAGATGCCGAGTTTGTGCTTCTCCGTTCTCCAACCTCCAGTCCAAATTGAGTCAAACCATCACCATAATGGAGTCAGCGCCTCTCCCTTGACCAAAACCCCATGGCCCCGACCTTCGGCATCGATCACAGTGGCCACATGCGCTGCACCACAGCTTTGCCACTCATGGATGCTAGATTTCCAGACAGTTTCGAATAGGTAATTATCGTACCATGTTTTGGTTAAAACCATGAATTTCGATGTGGATTGAGAAACCTTAATCTACTGCCGTTTGATTTGAGAATTAAGGTTTGAGGAGTTTTGCATTTTGGAGGACTTTAGGTCTGTGAAGTTCGGAAATTTGGAGTTTTGGAAGAGAGGAGCTACTGGGTCAGTTAAGTTGATGTTAAGGAATGGTAAGAAACTTGAGACTTTGTTTTGGATATAAATTAGTTGAGGGTTGATATTAATTATGTTATGCTGCTAGGAATTTGAAAGGCTAGTGGTGATAGAGTAACCGATTCAAAGTAGCAAAAATGGATTCATCCTTTTTAGAAAAGAAGAAGAACAGTAAGGGTCTGGCTATCTGTTTTGCCATGTAATTTTTGTACTTGGTGGAGTTGTGGCTTTGTGGATTACTTGAGATGAAATTGGTTGAATGTATGGACAGAGATGGTTTTGTCAATTAAGAAGTTGTATCTGGTTTTGGAAATGTCATTTTGCTGACGAGTTTAATTTGGTGGTAATTGAGAATTAAAACTCAATGTGTTGAATGAAGTCAAAGAGATTAAGTAATCACAATTTTTTGAGAAAAAGATAATGAAAATGGTGAATTTTATTTGATTGAGTTAAATTAGGATATTGGATTAAAGTTCATGAAACAATTTACAAATTGGAGTACTCAAGTGTTGCCATATCCCGGACCAAAACGAGATCATTCGGGAATCGTAATTAACATTCACTTATTTACGGTAGAAATGCTAAGTAATGGAGTCAAATAGATTGACCCGGACCGTAAGGAAGAAAGAGGTATGATCACCATATCCCGAATAACCTTACTATGTTAAGTTTGGGAATGGATACCATTAATTATTGGCTAAAGAATA
Source organism: Rosa lucieae (assembly GCA_024704745.1). Lineage (NCBI taxonomy): Eukaryota > Viridiplantae > Streptophyta > Magnoliopsida > Rosales > Rosaceae > Rosa > Rosa lucieae. Next base: position 54,811 of record JANPXK010000212.1, on the reverse strand, counting down.
AATTGGTAACCTATAAAGGATTTGAACAATGTGAATTATGAATCGATTACTTATCGGATTTAGTTTTTGGTAAAGGGACTCGAGCTTGTGTGCGCACTTGGATTTGGATAAAGGATCGAAAGTAAAGGAACAAATCCAAATGTGGATGAGCAGTCTAATTCCATGTAGGGTGAGCCGTCCCTATCTTGTTAGTGGCTTTCTTGTGTGTGTATATGCTTATAAATTATTATATTGCCTGGAAAAATGTTTATGGATGCCATAGTCGATGCCTCGATGACTCTTATTGCATTAATTGTTAATTATCGAAAGTGAATGAAAACCGAGGCTAGACATTGCTTGTTATGATGAGATTGATATGATTGTTGTGACCTGAGAGTGATAAGAGCGATACTTCCTACGATATCGAAACCGCGAACCTTCGGAGGGGCGATATGACCATATGTTGTGTCGAGTTCGTGTCACCTTAGTAGTGTACGTAGGAAATCAACAGTGATGTCATATGGCATTGGGCCAGTAAATGGACACTCTCGCTGCCCATAGCCGGTAAGAAAAGTGAATGAATGATATTGATGGATTTGGTTATGATCGGCAGTTGACCTAGTTTGCCTGGGATCGGAAACTAGGGTTTCGGTCACAAGTGAGTTGGAAATCCTGCAGGTGAGTATCTCTGAGCTTAGGTTGCTTTAGCATACTGCATATGGTTTATAAAAGAGAATAAATATTTGTGGTTGCCTTTTTTTAAAGTATTTTCGATAAACGTGCACAATATTACGTAGTAAATATTTTTGATTATTATTATTTTCAAACCTAGCATGGTACGGTTGGCCTTATTGGGCAAGCGATGACGAAAGCTCACCCCTACAATAGTGTGCAGGTTTCGAGCATGTGGTTGAGGAGCGTGCAAAGGAGGCATATGGTCCGTCTTGGTGTATTTCTCTTCAATTTTATCAAACTAAGGTTTTGGTCCTCTTATTGGACTTTGAAGTTGCTTATTTATTTACTCATTTATTTACTACCACTAGTTCTTTAAATCTGAGAGACCCGTAATCTCTGGGATGCGTCTCTCATACTTGTAGTCACTTAAGGAATTGTCGAAAGTTGGGTGTCGTTTGTGAGCCCAAAGTTCATAGCTACTTTAAATTTCATTTTTGAAAATATGTTGTTGGGTTGCTATAATGGTTTGCTCAAAGGAAAAATGTTTTGTAAACCAACAACCTAAACCCAAAAGGCCTTGTGGTTTTGGGTGAATGGGTTATCGAGATGTCATTCTTAACATGTCGGTTTCTCATTGGCTCGGGATTGCGGCTCTGTGGGATTCCACCTATGGGATGTTGGTATCAGAGCTCTAGGTTCCGAAGTACTTTTGAAATTGTTTTAACAAAAATAGCAATCCTTTTCAAATGGTTCACGTGTCGAATTTGGTCGAGCAAAATGCTTGGTTACCTTGGACATTCAAAACAAAGAAAAAAAATGTTTTGGCAAAAAAATGTTTTCGACCACTCCTTTTTATTTACTCTTTTCGGATGATACCTTTAGGCCTCATTTCACTTGCAAATATTTTTCTTTGCGGCTACTTTCGAGTTGTTCAAAGAATTATCATTGGATTTGAAAAGTAAAGATAACTTTGAGATTCCTTGAAAAATTATTTAGTTTGTCTCTTTGTGGTGCTTTAAAGTGTTGTTCAAATTTTAATTTGCCAATGCCGCCATGATGCCAACCGACCACAAATGCTCCAGAGGTAGTAAGTAAGAATATTAGATAAAGTATTGGGTGGTGAATTGGGGTTTGAGCACTAACGAGTTAGTAAAGTTATTTTGGATGAAGTGGTACCTGAAAAGGTAAGTAAGAGACAAAGGGTGAAACAAGAGTTACCTACCTCTATGCTAGTGTTATAGAATAAATTTTATTGATGGATTAAACTTAATGTACTACATATATTGTTGCACGTATGGAGAAATATAAAGTATTTGGCGGATCAAAGTGAAAATTAGAGTAAAAAGTGAGAAAATGAGCCCCATATAGTCATTTGGACAAGTGGTGTTCATAATTTCACTCGATTTTCCATTCTTTCTCACGAGTGATGGTCCGACTGCAGTGGTTCCCCATCGATGCTCCATGGAAAGAAGATGTGAATTTCGAGTAGTTGAGGTTGGTATCTCCCAAATTCTGTTGTTAATTGGTGCAACGATACGAAACTTATACTTTATAGAAGAAATCTAGTATTGAGGATAATAGATCATTTTGTCATGGAATACTATCGAATGAGAGGCAACTAGTCTATGAAACTACACTTGTTTGTCCGCAAGGAGTTGAGAAGTGTATTTTTCCCATAATCAGAGGAATTGTTGGGAGAATGAAAGATTGTGATACCAACAACAGACTTGGAAATGTTAGGACATTTTGGAATCACAAGGTCACGCCCTTGTACTAGTATTTGGTAGGATCTCCAACAACGTTTCGAAGAGTGATCAAGAAAGGATCTTTAAAGAATTATAACTTTAGCAGCCAGTTTTCTCTATTTCAAGGAATCTTTCATTATTATGAGTCAATAAAGCTACAAATTTCAGAAAGTGGACAAGTTGGTAGCACACTTTTGTAAACCACAACTTTGATTAAGTGGTTGGAATGAAGCTCAATTGGCATTGTCAAGGGCTAATTGAGAATTGAAAAGTTGGATTAATGCCTTATTCTACAAGGATGTGGAGGAAGGTGATCAACGTAACATGTAGACTTACATGCTGTAGCTTCGCCATCAAGAAAAGGAAAAGTCGAGAAAAGTTGAACGTAAATACTTGCGCGTAATGGGTGAGCTCGTGAGTCTACTATTGGGACATTCCAAAGGTTTCGCTACCTTAAAGGATCCAAGTTCGAATTAGTTTTCTCTTGGTGACAATGATTAGCATGGAAGAGCAGAAGACTTCAGTTCGATACCTTAGTACGGACTTAATAGTTGTTATCTATAACTATTTCAAATCTTATTGGAAAAAATTGGTAAGTGTGTTCCTGCCTACAATATCTCTCTCTGTCTCTGACTGTGAGAGTATTCGTCTTCTCTTTTCGATCAATCTCTCTCTCTTCCTCTCTCTCACAGATGGTGAGAGTATTCATCTTCTACTTCTAATCTCTCTCTCTCTCTCTGTCTCTCTGAGTATTCGTCTTTACGAGAGGAACAGAATATCGATGTGCTATGATTCTGGGTTTTGAGATACACTTCTAGGTTTTTCAGTTTTTTGACCAAAAAAAAAACCCAGCACCGTTACCCAAGCTACCTAAACTGCCTAGCGCCCGCTCAGTTTGCCTAGGCACCTGCCAAAGCTCCGAATGATTTTTCGAATCACCTACCCCATAATGGAGGTAGTGAGCCTATGCCTAGCGCCTAGAGCACCTTTTAGAACACTAATAAAAACATACCGAATCATTAACGGATCTGATCAACTAAATTCGTGTTTGATCCTTTACATAAACGGATCTGAACCATTATCGGATCAACGAATAAAAATTCCAATCCTAACCCGTCACCATGAATTCGAACTAGATTTGGATCAAAATCCAATCCATTGACAGGTCTAACTGCAACGCTGACGAAGGCTTTATACCTCGTTGGAGTATGACTGATCCCGATGGGTCTTGGTTGGTTTTGGTGGTGTATGGTGGTCGTAGCTAGGGCTATTGCTTTCGATGTTTCTGCTGTTAGCATGGCAGTGGCGGTGCGTCTACCTTGGTCATGATTGTGAACTCGAATTTGGCTAGGTTTCCATAGCTAAGGCACGTTTGGTTTTGAGAGGGGTTATCAGTGATTAAATGTTTAGCAGTGTGAATCTCCTATGCCTTAGCAGGCTAGTCAGGGTGACCTAAATTTGAATGGCTGTGAATCTGGGAGGAGGTACGCGATGATCTTCATGGGAGTCTGTTACTGGTGAATTGTTTTGTTTGTGGTGACTCCCAACCATTCGTGTTAGTGGCGATCTATATGCCGGCAGTGATGGAGTTTTGGTGGAAGGATGGGAGAGGGGAGGCTGAACGTGAATGGTTGGCAGGGAATAGTTCTCAACAATTCATATCTTATGTGCGGGATGTTGATCACATCGTTCTCACTACTCCGACGACTAGATCCAATGGTGGGCTGGTGTCGGGTTTGGTGAAGGGAGATGGTTTAGGACTCCCTATCTTATTAGGGTTTGATTTTTAGGTGATTTAGTGTCAACAAGTCTATGCTCTGTTGAGTACCTTGAGTTAGAGTTGTTTTCCTACTCCTTTGAGTCAGGATTGGGTATAGTTATGTAATGGTGTAATTTTCAGGGACGAGTTTGTTTAATTTTGGTTTACTTTTGTTGTTGATATGTTGTCGAGCAATCATTGCACATGATCTGATACTTTTTTAGACACAGGCATAAGAGGGCCCAATCTTCTCTGCTATTGACTACGCGGTATTATCGAGACTCTCGGGATCCGTATAAACGTTATAGCCTTGATAACAGGTGTATTGTAAGTCAACTTTAGACCCTTTGGCTTAGAATTTTAGTTTGTGTCCTTCCCTAATATATGCTTTCAATAATGTCATTTATATCTTCTTATAACAAAAAAAGAAAAGAGAAAAAAAGGTTAAACATACGCTCGCGTTTTTGCAATCATGGTAGTGTTAGCGATTTGAAAAAGAAGAATATATATGATCTTCGCTGTGAGGTCAATAAATAATGGCCGTTTATTTTTTCGTGCCAACGTCTTCTTAAACTTTCTATCTCGTGTTTTCTCATACCATGAGATAAATGTACGGAATTGCTGGTTCTATCTACTAAGAAGAGGCCTGTATCCTATATTTTCATCTCCAATCAACTAATCTAAACTCTTATTTGAGACCCAGAAGGTGTTCGATGAGATGTGGAGGTGAAATGTCATCTCTTGGAGACTGTAATCTCTGCTCACATGAAACTCCAGAAGAGTAGGAGGCTCGCTGCTAGCTTAACTTGACTACCATGTCCAAGGAGTTGTCTTCGGTGTATTACTGTGGCGATCTATACTTTTAGTAATATTAAAGAAGTAAGATATAGTGAATATTATTATTTTTGCTTGAGTATTAACTTATCTCCACTACTATAAATGGAAGCTCTTTTTTGGTGTCAAGGGGCTTCACCAAATTTTAAAGTGTCTATAATACCCTTATATAATATATTAATCAAATTAAGCTAATAAAATATAAATAGACAAAAGTGTAAAATTGAAAAAGTAACCAAATCATCACTATTCAATGTTCTAAAAAAAAATACTATTCTTTTTAATAGACCCATTTTTCATTAACATCACCATATTAGCTGCGAGAAACGCTGGCACGTTGCTAGTATTCTTAAATATGAGTGTGTGTGTGTGTGTGTGTGTAGAATTGTTTCATGGTGTGATATATATAAAAATATATACACACATATCACCAAAACGTGCTGTGTAGATATATATAAGTATATATGCTATCTCTATATTTATAGACCAGCCCATTATTGGTGTTTTTTAAACCCAAGTCTATTTTAAAAGCCCAAGACCAATTGACTTATACTTCTATTGGATGTCGTTTAACAACAAAACAATCTCTCAAAATCAAAACCTTGTCTGCTATCTTCATCGTCTTCCTCCCCTATTTTGATTCTCTTTGCAAGAATCACTCCACCTAAACTAAAGGATTGGTACTAGTACAATAGATCACCCTGATAAGAATAATCTTAGAAGCTGGAGGTGTTGATGTTGTTGAAGAGCCTTGAATAGTCAGTTACCAGAGTTGTGATTCATCAAAGCTAGTAGCAGGAGGTGGATCCCTAGAAGCATGTGGTGGAGACCTAGAACCAGGAGGTGGCAGTCTATATCGAAACATAGAGGAAGCTGGTAGTGTTGGCATCCAATTCTACTCTCTGTTGTGCTTATCTAGAATTAAAATCTGACCTCTTTGCCATACACTATAAATATCCAGGTTTGTTCTACTTTCTTTGTTGAGTTCCTTATATTTATTTTTAGGGCTAAATACTGGTTATTACCCTGTGGTTTGGGTCCAAAATCAATTCAGTCCCTTAACTTCCAATTTCATCAAAAACACCCATGCACTATCATTTCTCATCTAATAGGTCATTCCATCCATCTTCCGTCAAATGGAGCCGTTAAATTGTTGACGTGGCATGCCAACTCAGCTCTTGTGGGCCCCACATGGAAAGTAGAATTACAAAGTTGTCCTTTCCTCTCGTCTAGTCCAGATTTCAGTCTGATTCTTGATTACAAGACCTTTCTCCCTAACCACAGTTGCATAGGAAAACTTGGCCCATCCTTCACACTTTTTTCCCTAATTCATTCTTGAAATAATCAGCGTATTTTGACTCTAATTCATAGAAGCTAGCTATTCATCACAACCCCAAAGCTCTTATCCTCCAATTGCCCAAACTTATTAAGCATAGATTTATTTCTGGAGAAAATGGGCAGCTGAAATTTGGTCAATTCGACCTCTCAGGCAGACACGGTGTCAAAAAGGGCTCCGAATCGAGAAAGAGAGTGAGAACAGAGAGAGTCGAAGGAAGATGGCAACTCTGCAACTGCTCACTACATATTTCTCCAAACTAATGATTCTCCTCAAACCCTCTCGAACCTCAAAATTTCAGAACTGGGTAAAACTGGGATAGAACAAATTACAAACATCGATCACCAAACAGAGGCTGATACGATTTTGAGAAGAAAGTGACCTATTGCAGTGAGTATCTGAGGTGGGAATGTGAACGAGATCGGAGGAGAGAGAAGGTAGGTGATCGCAGGATGTCTGAGCCTCGACCCAACCCTATTCAGCTCCATATAACAAGTCTAAGTCGTCTTCTACAATTGGGTTTTCCTGAAACACAACTTTGGTCATAGGAATTTAAAACAATCGGGTTTGGTTTCTGCTTCGATAAAGCGTAGAGAGATTGATTACCTGAGGAGGAGGAGGAGGAGGAGAAGAGGAAGAGCTCGCCCTCTCTGAGTGGGAGAAAGTCTCCCTTCCTATCAACCTCCGCGTCGTCCTTCTCGACATGCTTTAGTCCCGGATGATCCTAAACACGGTATCTAAACTTCAATATCTCTCTTCATTAAACTCTTTGCATCATGGTTTGTAGATTAATATGAGGATTATGAGTGTTTATTGGGGACAACAAACACTTCTGGAGACAAAGGAATGAAGGATGGTTGACAAACCACTTCTAGCCAAGGTTAATTTCGGTATTTTCCCTTCTATATGGACCCCACTGGAACTGAGTTGGCATGCTAGGTCAACAATTTAACAACTCCATTTGACAGAAGATGAACAGAAGGACCTATTAGAAGAGAAATGATAGTGCAAAGGTGTTTTTGATGAAATTGGAAGTCCAGGGACTGAATTGATTTTGGACCCAAACCACAGGATAGTAACCAGTAATTAGCCCTTATTTTTACAAAAAAAAAAAAAGGGAGTGAGGGAAGGAGAATTTTTGAGACTAAGGAGGAACTTGAGAAGTATAAGCTAAATTCCGAAACAAGGTAGGGGGATCTTGGGAAACCTCTATTTAATTTGCTTGGTTGCTGTGTTGCTATATGTGATTTCAATTATGAAATTTGATTGATGAATGAGTTAATGGGTGTTATATGTTATTTATCATATTGTTTCATTAGCATGTTCATGAATTCTGAGGGACGGTTTTGATAGAATCGAATGTGAATGAAATATGTGGGAGTATTCTTTTGTGTTGTTGAGCTTAATCCGTAAGGACTAAATTTCAGGTGGGCTAATAGAGCTTTACGATTTTGGCATGGTGATCGAGGTTAAGTAAGATGACTAGCAAAAAAGGAATCATGGCTTGGGTTATGGGGTTAATTCACATGTTATTTCATATAGAATCACCTTAACAAGGTAAATTACATGGTATGGGACATGTAGACTCTTTGTGTCTTAGCATGTGAGTTAACATATAATAGATGAAAATAGCATTGCATACATCCAATGTATTACTATTTTGATTGTTACTGGTTGTGTTGTTTAAATAGGCTTAGCCTCCTACTGAGCTATTGATGCTCACCCCTATTAAATATTGTAGGTACTGAACATCAAGTTTAATTTTTCCTTTTGAAGAGCTCTGTGATTAATGTGAAGAAAGTGTGAGACTTGTCTCGTTTAGTTTTCTAGAATAAGAGCAAAGTCTGCTAGTATGTAGTTTTGGCCTTTGAAGTATAGGTTTGAATTTCCTGTGAGAATAATGAACTATCAAGAAAGTTTGTACTGTAATCTATATAATTATGTTTGCTGCATTATAAATTTCTTCTTTTTCCATAATCCATGCTATGTTCATTGAATCAGTTATATATGTCTTTTAATTGATTCTAAGTTCTTTGATTTGTTTCATTATTTTCCTGTCACATCCCAATTTTTTTTTTCTTTTTGAGATGCAACTCATACTCCAATCATGGAAATAAATTTCCGAAATCGAAATATGAATAATTGAAAGAGAACAATACTAGACAAGTTTCCGAAATTGAAACACAACCTTTATTACAAGAGGGGTTTACACCAACAGTTACAACAAAAGGACAACTATATTCCAAGTTCTTGCCTAGGAACCTAAGCATGATTAGCAATAATACACATGTATATCACATTATTAAAAACATCCTTGCAGTATAATAACTTCAAACTCATTTATTTGTCACCTGCAAAATGATAAAAAGGGGTGAGCATACATTGGCCAGTAGGAGAAATAAACCTCTTTGAAAATCGTAGTTAGAATAGCAATAATGAATGGATGCAACGACTATCTATTCCCGATAATCCACATTGCAAAATAAACCGAGCCTACATGTCTCATACCATGTATTTTACCACGAAGGTGACTCAGAGTATTCAACAATGGAAACTAACCCCCACCCAAAATCAATCCCCCTAACCCTCTTTTGCTAGTCATCTTGTCCATTCCCCTTTCGCCAGTCCCGAATTACCCTTTCAATATCCTATACTAAGTGCACATTACAAGTGGGCATACCTGGGATCTGGTACCTGCTGAGGTTATAGACTCAACTACGCAAAAGATAAACCAACATGCTTATTCCAATAGCATATTCGCATTACCATCACCACCCTTATACTTCATGTCTTATTGATGCATCAAATACTTTGAATATATAAGTGTATTCACTATTCAGCCATACAAAAAAAAATAGAAACAGAGGACATAAATGCATACAATCATGTAAACAACCATCCAATGCAAACATAGAAGCTCCCCAAGTTTTCCCCCTCCCTTGATTGATTTTCACGTTAAGTATCCGGATGAAAACAAGTTCCTATTGCAAGAATAGAATTCATTAGTTCCACACACAAAGAATTAAAGCAAAACTCAGCTAACATACTATGAAAATCTTAGCAGTGAGTTATTTTGACCAAAACAGGTTTTTACTTGACAAACTGAAATACTGCAGTTTTCTGATCCAGTCATATTAACTTTAAAAACTGTACAAATCTGTTTAAAATATGTTTTCATGGTCTTCTAATGATTTGTAGCTGACATCCTAAAGAAACTCGTAGAGTTTGAATCACCTGAAAAAAGTTTTTCTTGAATTAGTTATGAATTTTTAAAGTTCAGCTACAGTCCCACGTTTTTATGCAGAAGCTGCTACTATGTGCTAACCTCTTCTGTTTTAATGTACTTTCTAAAACTCCAATTTGTGTAAAACTTTCAGTACTGAAAATAGGCATTCTAAAGTGTCAAAGAAAATAAAGCACACTTTCAACAAGGCTTTAAAGGATGAGTGAAGGCTTTCTAATTTCAACTTTAAAACTGCATATGTTTCCTACTTGGTTCTTGACTCTTCTCAAGTCAGATTCTATTAATCTATGTCCTCCAAAAACTCTAATGACTAAAGGAAACAACAAACCAGATACAAAGTGATTTCAAATTCTAATTTGGATAAATTCAAAGACCAAAGATATAAACTATTTTCCAGAAAACTAGTGAAATCAAATAGAAGATGAGAAAATAATTAGTTTTGTTCCATTAACAACAACTTTATTCCTAACTGAACTTCATCTCTACTGCAACTTCTTCTATCATCATGAATCCCCAGGTCTTATAATAGCCTATGGATATTTAAAGCAGAAACATAACCCAATTTCCAAATTGCATTAACCATCAAAATCAACAAAGAACTTATCAAATCAGAAAAAGAATCACACCTGACTTTTTACTCCTCCACTACTAAGATACCAAAACTCTCTTTCTCTCTCTCTCCCTCTCCCTTGTTTATCTATGTATCTAGCAACTCAAAGAACTGTATGGAAAACATAGATGGTTCAACCTATTTATAATATCTGGAAAGGATGTGAAAACGTAGAAAGCAAGATAGGTCCAACAGAAGCAAAATTGAATATTCTAATTGAAATCTTACCCATGTAGGTACTAGACTCGCCACCTCCATATTTCTAGAGTTCCAGCTCTAGCTTCATAGCTTTGAAGAATCACTAATTCTGAAACTTGATTTCCAAGGCTGTTGACACCTCCTACTTGCCCATGGCGGCTGCTATGACCTTTGTACTTTCCTAAGGCGGTGACTGGTGTATAAGATGGAGGAGAATCTGAAGGTGAGGAAGGCGATGAAGAGAAGGAACAAAGCTTTGAGTTTAGACGTTGTTTGATCTAGTTTTGTCGTGAAATTCTTTCTATAAGCTGTTAAGCCACTTGGGTTTGAGTTTTGGGCCAAATACTTTGGGCTACACTCTATTTACTTAAACCCAAACAAGTAAAAATCATCTCTACACTATATCTATACTATTATTAAGAGAAGAGGGTTTGTTAGCTAAAATCAAAAATTTTGACAGAAATGACCTTAGAAGATTAAAAAACTTTAAGAATTAATTAAATTACAAGGACAATTATGACATTTACAAAATATACTTTTATTATAAAAAAAAAAACCCACAACCCATTTTTTACTCCCACTATCTTCTCTCTGTAATGACAATTTTCTTTTTTATTTCTGAAAAAATAAAATAAAAAATACTTGCACATGCAAAGCATGTGTGGAGAATGACTAGTATATATATATATATAAATAATATTTAAACAAATAGTTTAGCACAATAATTAAAATTAAACTTATTTTTTTAGAAAATGTTAAAAATTTTAGGTCGTCACACTCTCCCCTCCTTTAAGAAATTTCGTCCTCGAAATTTAGAACATACCACAATCTGTAAATAACTCTGGATACTTTTTCTGCATTTCTGTTTCCAATTCCCTCGTAGCTTCTTCCACATTTGCATGTTGCCAAAGAACTTTGACTATCGGAATACTTTTTGTTTGCAGTACTTTTTCTTTTCGATCTAATATTTGGATTGGTCTATCCTCGAAAGATAATTGTTCGTCCACATCAGGATCTGTCCAATCTAAAATATGTGTCGCGTCTGGTTCATATTTTCGAAGCATTGACACATGAAAAACATCATGGATACCCTAAAGCTGTGGATGTAGAGCTAACTTGTATGCTACTTCACCTTTCCGTTCTAAGATCTCAAAAGGACCAATAAATCTTGGAGCTAATTTCCCAGTTTTTTCAAACCTTTGAATTCCTTTTCGAGGTGATACTTTCAGAAACACATGATCCCCATGTTAAATTTTAGTGGACGTGTCCTTTGATCAGCTTAGCTCTTTTTTTTGACTTTGTGCTGTTAGCAGTCGTTGCTTAATTATGTTTATTTTCTCAGTAGTCTCCTGTATAAATCAGGTCCAACTATGGTAGTCTCACCTACTTCTGTCCAGCACAATGGTGATCTACAAGGTCTACCATATAGGGCCTCATATGGTGCCATTCCAATGCTAGATTGGAAACTATTGTTATATGCAAACAGCTCTTATATTTAAAATTCATTGGTTAAATTCAAGGTAGAACAGAGGTCTTCAAATTTGAAATTGTGTTTCTGAGCTTTTAACCCAATTGACTTTTTACTGAAAACTGTACATTTCAGTTGGGTATTTTGAAGTTGGTATCTCCATAAAAGTTGCAGTAGACATCTTAGAGATCATTTCAGAATTGGAATCTCTTGAAAATGATTTTTCTAGAATTAGTTATGAGTTTTCAAAGTTACAGATCTGTTGCATGATTTTTTTCGAAGACAGTAGCACTGTCATGTTTTTTTATTTCTTTTACTAGCTTTCTATTCAATCATGCTTGACTGCACCAATTTCAAAACTAGACGTTCCCAGGTTTCAAATGAAACCAGTCTTTTCCTTTTTGGAATTCATACAAAGGATTTATGTCACCATGAAGTTAGCTTTATGCATTAGTAATTCTGCTGGAAAGGCAACTTGGTTATTTCTTTCAGTACTTCAAATCTGATTCAAATGGACTACAATTTTTCTTTATTATGATTCTATTCTTTAGTATTAGTCATACCTATAACTCAAAAATAAAAAATAAAACAAAAAATCCCTGAGTTGGGGTGTGACAATTACCTATGTCGAAAGAAAACTATTGATATTATCAAAAAGAACTTGTAGATGCAGTCACTAGCACTCCCGACGAGACTCTTGTTTGGTGTAGAACTAGGTAATTCCTTCTACTATATGAACAAATTATAGCGTGTATGCCAAACTTGACATTATGCTTGTATGTTTGATTCATGAGGATTAGAGAGGAATATAGGAGAGAAGGACAAATTAGGGATCAGGGAGAAGATGAAGAATAGTGGGGAAGAACCAAAAAAAATAAAACTAGATATGCAGACAAAAGAAAAGGGTTAGGAGAAGGGAGATTTAGAGATAGAGGGGTTTAGGGTAGAAACAGAGGTGAAATTCAGGGAGAAGGTATTTTGTTCAATCAGAGTCTGAAAAGTAACTATCACAATGCTCCACGCAATTCTAAACCCCCAGCTAATAAAATGACTATACTCTAACACAAAGACATGTTCCAAGCTTGAATCCATTATATATATATATATATACAGGCGGGTTCTGAAGCGGACGTCCGCACTTCGCTAAAGTGCGGACGTCGACGCAGCAGGCGGGTTCCAGGCGACGATGGCGGCGCGGGGCTGGCCGGAGGGAGGCAGGAGGCGTCCCAGACCTCTTCTGGGTGGCGTTCGAGGTCGGAGGAGGTCGGGCTTGCCGGTTTCTGGGCAGCCACCTCACCTGCAGTTGCAGGTTCTGTGCAGCACCGCAGAACCTTCGCCGGTTTACTCCACCGCACCTTATACCCCTCCGCACGACCCCCGGCATCCCTCCGGCAAGCCGCGCCGCGCCGTCGCTGCTTGATCGAGGCCGGAGGAGTGACATCCGCACTTTTTCTGGGTTGCGGACGTCCTCTTCATAACATTTTCGTATATATATATATATATATATATATATTCTAAGATACTTCATTCTTAATCAGAGGCTAATCAACTTGAGAAGACTAACGCATTCATGAAAATGATTGCTAACCTGGAGAGATTATACAACGAGTATTCTTGAATGAGGAAGAGGATGAAAGGGAAGGAGGTAAAATTGAGCTCAAAGATATAATATACATGCAAAAGCTGAGGTAGTCATGCTTAAGTGCTTAACTGAAGAACATCATCAGAAATTTGGGCAATCCATTCAAGTAGTTGAATGTCAGCATCTCAATTCTAAACAGAAGTAATTTTGGTTGCCTTAGGAAGTAGCTGATTCATATTACTAGTTTTAGTGGCTCAATTTGTCAATGTCCTGTATGTTATTTGTGTATTGGTTTAAGGGCATTCTTGTAAAAGCCATTATAAGACTACAAAAGGGTAGCTATGGAAGAGAGTTGTTGTCTGAGTTAGAGCTGCCGTCAAACCCTTTGAGAACTGCCGTGACAACAAAGCTGCTGTAATCATTTATAAACCCTTATTTGATAGTGGATACCTTTCTCCCTGTTGCTCCGCCGATGTAGGTTTTTTGCTGAGCCGCGTTAACAATCCTTAATTTGTGTTCTTTAGTTTATTGTTCTTGCATATATTCGTCACTGTGGGATTTTCCCCGCAGCGATTCTCTATCATTTCTGTCGTTGGTATTTGGTGCGGTGAGAACAACCACTAGTATTAGAGCGTTTTGCGAATTCGTTTTGTGAAGATGGGTGATGAAATAGAAGATGAGAATTCTAGATTTGCAAGAACAATAGTTCAGAATGCAAAGTTTGAGGTGGAGAAATTCGACGGTACAAACAACTTTGAGATGTGGCAGTGTGAAGTGAAAGATGTGTTAGCTCAACAAGATTTGGATATGGCTTTGGAAGATAAGCCCGAGGGTATGTCAGATGCTGATTGGCAGAAGATAAATAAGATGGCTTGCTCCACGATTTGCTTGTGTCTAGCTAAGCAGCAAAAGTTCTTTGTGAGGCGGGAAACGACAGCAAAGGAGTTGTGGCAGAAATTAGAAGACAAATAAATGACGAAAAGTGCTGAAAATCGTCTGCATTTGAAGAGGAGCTTGTTCTATTTCAAGTATAAAGAAGGTACAAAGATGATTAACCATCTTGATGCTTTTAATAAATTAGTTGCCGATTTGTTGAATCTAGATGAAGAAATTAAAGATGAAGATAAATCATTGATTTTGTTGAATTCTCTGCCTGACTCATATGAACATTTGACAACTACTTTACTTCATGGTAAAGAGACTATTAAGTTTGAAGAAGTCTCAAATGCTTTGATGAATTATGAAATTAGACGTGCAGATAAGCAAAGTAATGCTTCTACCTCATATGCTTTGGTTGTTAGAGGCAGGGCAGTTGAAAGGAAAAATCACGGCGGTAGAAAAAAGTCTCATTCTCGTCCAAGAGGAAACTCTAAAAGCAGAAGAAGTTTAGGGAGAGATGAGTGTGCTTTTTTTCATGAGCAAGGGCATTGGAAGAAGGATTGTCCAAAGCTAAAAAATAAGAACAAAGGCACTCATGCTAATGTGACAATTAGTGAGGATGAGTCTTATTTTGTTCTCACTGTTGCATCTAATTGTGTTGCATTTGCTGCTGAACCTGATTCATGGCTTTTGGATAATGGTTGCTCTCAACATATGTGCCCAAATTGAGGCTTTTGGATAGTGGTTGCTCTCTACATATGTGCCCAAATCGAGATTGGTTTGCTACACTGGATACAAGTGTGAGTGGAAGTGTGTTCATGGGTGATGACTATCCACATGATAGAAAAGGAGTTGGAACAATTAAGTTGAAACTCCATGATGGTGTGGTCAGAGAACTAACCAATGTATGGTATGTTCCCATGCTTGGGAATAACTTAATTTCTTTGGGAGCCTCGGAAGTGAGTGGATACAGGATTCTCATGGAAAATGGTATTGAGAAAGTGTCAAAAGGAGCTTTAGTAGTGATGCAAGGAACCAGACATCGTAATTTGTACTTACTACAGGGAAAAACACTAAAGGGTGATGTTGCTGCAGTGAGAGAATGTAAAGACTCTGATGACACTAAGCTGTGGCATATGAGACTTGGGCACGTAGGAGAAAAAGTTCTTCAAGGATTAGTGAAACAAGGGCTATTAAAAGGAGCAAAAACTTGCAAGCTTGACTCTTGTGAGCACTGTGTTTTGGGCAAGCAGACAAGGGTGAAGTTTGGTACATCGGTACATCAAACCAAAGACATTCTTGATTATGTGAACTCTGATGTTTGGGGACCTACAAAAACAGCTTCTATGAGTGGTAAGCATTGGTTTGTGACATTTGTCAATGACCACTGTAGAAGATATTTGGTCTACACAATGAAGCACAAAGATGAAGTGTTGAGTATTTTCTTGAATTGGAAGAAGATGGTAGAAAATCAAACCGAGAAGAAAATTAAAGTTGTAAGGTCAGATAATGGTAGAGAGTATACTTCTGACCCTTTTCTCAAAGTGTGCAAAAAATAAGGCATAGTGAGGCATTTCACTATACCAGGAACCCCGCAACAAAATGGGGTTGCTGAGAGATTGAATAGAACTTTGTTGGAGAAAGTGAGGTGTATGTTGGCTCAGTCTGGCTTGAGCAAATCATTTTGGGCAGAAGTTATCAACTATGCTTGTCACCTAGTCAATCGTTTACCATCTGCAGCAACTGAGGATAAAACACCTATTGAGGTATGGACTGGAAGACCAACAGTAGATTATGATTATCCGCACATTTTTGGTTGCTTTGTATATTTTCATGTAACTGAAACTAAACTTGATCCAAGAGCCAAGAAGGCTATATTTGTTGGTTTCAGTAGTGGTGTTAAAGGTTACAGGGTTGTGGTGCCATGAGTTGAAGAAGCTTGTGATCAGTAGAGATGTTACATTTGATGAAGCTAGTATGCTCAACCACAGTAAAAAGACTACTGATGGATCAACACAGAAAAGTGGTAGAGATGTTCAACATGTGGAGCTTGACAAAGTGGTTACTCAAGCTTCCAAGTCTCAACAACCAACTCAAGAGATTACAAGTGAAGAAGAAGATGAAGTAGTGGATGATGAACATGTACATGTCCAAGATAATGATGTGGCTCCTATTGTACCTGACCAGCCTATTGCGGTAAGAAGAGAAAGGAGAAAAATCACAAAGGCTGCAAGGTTTGAAGATTGTGTTGCTTATGCTTTTCCCATTATTTGTGCTGAGATACCATCAAATTTCAAGGAAGTTGTAGCTAATCCAGAAAGTGGAGAATGGAATGAAGCTATGAAGGAAGAGATGAATTCTCTTATGAAGAACAAGACATGGGATTTAATTCAATTGCCGAAAGGAAAAAGAGCTATTGGCTGCAAATGGGTTTATGCTAAGATGAAAGGTGTTAATAATCAAAGCAGCATAAGGTATAAAGTAAGGCTAGTAGTAGCTAAAGGATATTCACAGGAGTAAAGTGTAAACTACAATGAATTTCTCATGTGGTAAAACATTGTTCTATTTGTGTGTTGTTGGATTCAGTTGCACAATTTGACCTTGAATTGGTGCAACTTGATGTGAAGACAACTTTCTTACATGGTGACTTAGATGAAGAAATTTACATGTCTCAATCGGATGGATTTCAGGTGAATGGAAAGGAGAATTTGGTTTGCAAATTGAATAAGTCAATCTCTGCGGCAATCTCTGCGGCAATGGTATTTGAGATTTCATGATTTTATGAGAAGACAGAGGTACTCCCGCAGTAAATATGATCACTGTGTTTATTTCAAGAAGTTGCAGGATGGATCTTTCATCTACTTGTCAATATATGTAGATGACATGTTAATTGATTCAAAGAATATGAAGGAGATTGAGAAGTTGAAGAACAAATGAAAAAAGGAGTTTGAAATGAATGATCTAGGTCAAGCCAAGAAGATACTTGGAATGGAGATCACCCGCAATCAGAGAAAAAGGTTCAGTTTGGTTAACACAGAAGCAGTATTTGGAAAAGTTACTACAGAAATTTGTAGTTACCAAACCTGTAAGTACTCCTTTAGCTAATCATTTTAAACTCAGTGCTTTACTATGTCCCAAAATTGAAAAAGATAAGCAATATATGAAAAGTATTCCGTATGCTAATTTGGTTGGTGGTCTGATGTATGCAATTAATGGTCTGTTCTAGACCAGATATTGCTCAAGCAGTTGGTTTGGTTAGTCGTTATATGCATAATCCAGGAGAAGAGCATCGTAAGGCTGCTAAATTGATATTGAGATATTTTCATGGGACTAAAGATGTTGGTTTATGTTTTGAGAGAAACACAGCTGGTACTAAGAATTTTATTGTTGGTTATATTGATTCTGACTATGCTGGTGATTTGGATAAAAGAAAATCTACTACAAGTTGTTTGTACACTATTGCAAAAGGACCTATAAGTTGGAGGTCCATTTTGCAAGACACAGTAGGCTTATCAACCACATAGGTTGAATACATGGCAATTGCAGAAGGAATTAAAGAAGCGTGGTTACATGACTCATTAATGAGTTAGGCATTTGTCCGAAGAAGGTGGAGGTTCATTGCGATAGCCAAAGTGCCATTTTCTTGGCTAAATATTAGGTTCATCACTCAAGAACTAAGCACATAGATGTTAGATTTCATTATGTGCGTGATATTGTTGAAAAGAAGAAGGTTGCTCTTCAGAAGATACCTACTATTGACAATCCAGCTGATATGTTGGCAAAAGTTGTTGGTGGAGCCAAGTTTGAACATTGTTTGAACTTGGCTCATATTGGACATGCTTGAAGAAGTTGATTGAGTAGCAGAGAACTTGGGTTGTTGGTGTTGCAGAATATGGAGGGCTCAGTGATTGCAGTTGGTTATGTGATGTCTGCAAATCTCACCAAGGTGGAGATTGTAGTTTAGTGGCTCGTTTTGTCAATGTCCTGTATGTTATTTATGTATTGGTTTAAGGGGATTCTTGTAAAAGCCATTATAAGGCTATAAAAGGGTAGCTATAGGGTTTCTCAAGTAAGAGAGCTGTTGTCTGAGTTAGAGCTGTCGTCAAACCCTTTGAGAGCTGTTGTGACAACAGAGTTGTTGTAATGCTTTGTAAACCCTCATTTGATAGTGGATACCTTTCTCCCTGCTGCTCCGCGGACGTAGGCTTTTGCCAAACCGCGTTAACAATCCTTAATTTATGTTCTTTAGTTTATTGTTCTTGCATATATTCAGTCACTGTGGGATTTTTCTTGTAGTGATTCTCTATCCTTTCTGTCGTTGGTATTTGGTGTGGTGAGCACAATAATTAGCACCAATGCCACCGCCAAATATTTTCAAGATGTAGGTATATGGAAAGTTAGATATCATATGTCCTTAAAGCTGTTTCTGCCTTTTTTAGAAGACTATATATTTGACATGACAAAATTGATTTCTTTGTAACAAAGATCACCTGATTTTTTCAGCCTCAGACAATGATTTGTAAAGTACTTGGACGAATTCTATACTCTAAGGATTATATATTGAGATTCTATACCACTAAATCGTAATCTCGGTACTATCTAAAATGGATTGAGCTCCTCTAACTGCGTGTAAATTATATAAAGTCATGATCCTCCAACTAATCTTATAAATAGATAGTGCAACATCACCTAATATCAGCTTTCTCTCTCAAACTAACGTTAAAGCCCCGTTATCTACATGTTTAACAATAACTAAAACCCTTTCGCTCATATACCAGGAGATCTCATTCTTAATTGATCTGATATTCCAGCACCTAGGCATGCCCAGTACCTAGGATTCTGGTTTTCACAAACCACAATGCATGCCCGGTATCTAGGATTCTGGTTTTCACAAACCACAATGCATGCCCATAGCCTTGTATGCCATCTGATGGCATTGATATTATATTAATTCTTCTCTTCTAGAGGAAGTTCAAATTAAGAACAACATCTAATTTCAGGCCCTGCATCACTTCTCTTGCCACTCCATGGTTTACCATCTGCAAAATGTTGTTTAACTCAATAACAAGGACGCAGATTAAAGAGCAGAGAACTGGTTAGAGGAGATGAAAGATAAGTTTTATTTTTTAATCTTTTATCAATTAAAGGACATGCTCTTCGAATAATATTCTTGAAGGATTTCAGATCTTATACATCGCTGTTTGAATGGACAACCTGTTTTTTTTTTTTTTTTTTTCCTCCAGTCAGGTAGATAACGGTAGATTTAACGTTGGTTTGAGAAGAAAAAAACCCAAAACATTAAACAAACTGATGTGGTGATGATCTGACCATTGGAATATGAATTTTATTAAATTCATAACTTCACAGATATAGTCAATGCAGAGGAGCTCGATCCATCTAAAATACCGCACATTGGCCTTTTCTTTTGGTATTAGCATATATCTATTTTTTTCTTTTCTTTTCTACTTATAACTGTCTCTTTGACAGAATTCAGTTCATTTTTGGTCCTTCCTTTCTTTGTGGTAAAGGGTTATCATAGAACCATTGTGAATATCGAAACTAAGAATCACATGAATTCTGCTTAGCTACAAGATAGGTTGCACATGTTTTGGATTTTCGCCTAGAATTTCTTGCTTCAATTTATATGTTCATGTATTATTTATGCAGTGGGTAAAAAATAATGTATTTGTTTTTTGTACATGTCTTACAGTGTGACAAGACAGGATGCAGTACTTATGCTCTCTATTGGAACAGATTGACGATGGTATTATTATTAATTGTTCCTTCATGCATGTGTGGAAGAGTTATAAGTATGAGAAAAAAAAAAAAAATTTGCTTAAATCTAAGTCATGGAATGAGCCTCTGTGAGTGAAGAAATTTGGGTAGAAGTGGTGGCAACAACGATGCTAGAGGGAACAAGCTATCTTCTTTCTGTAAGGCAAGTAATGCTGCCTTTTGTTATCAACTAATCTATTTCTGGTCATACTCTTCTGTTTGTGCGCTCATTGATATCATGGGCGAATTCTTCAGAACAAATTGTGTCTTCCACAATGGAAATGTTATGTATTTCTGTGCCAACCATCATTTGATCAATTAAGAATGTGAGAATGGGTTGGTCTGCATATAAGCACAAATCATGGTTAATATGACTTAATAGCTTAGTATTCTCTAAATGCAGTGTTGGCTATTTGGATATAATGATTTTGTCTTACATTTATGGATTTCTATGATGGTTAACATATTTGTTTTTTGAATTGGGTTCCCTGATTCAAGATTTGAGTGTTAGCTCATAGTTTTGGCCACTTTGATCTTTGGTTACATTGTTTGTCTATTGATTTGAGAACTGTGAATTGTGTTTAATTTGATATCCATAACTTCATTGTTAAACTAAAGTAAACCAGTCTGAAATGTTTGTCTTAAATGAAATTTTCATTAATGATGCATTATACTGACTAAAGATTGAGACTGATGCATTAGATTATGGAACCTATAAACTCGCAGTTGTCAGCAGTTGGTTGAGTTAATTACTCTTCCATGGAGAGTACTGCATGCATATTGTTTTAGAGTTTTTCTATTGGAACCTCCAAATTTACTCACTTGACCTCTATGCTTTTTACACCTCTTATCAAATTTTCAAATGCTAAATTTACTCACTAAATCTCACTAAACTTCCTCAAATAAGCTCACTCATATAATTTGCAAACAAATTATTATCTTTAAAATAAAAAATTTAGTCATTTCAATGATTTAATCACTTTATAAATATTAACTAAATATACATTTTTTTTTTTGAAAAATAAAACTTTCATTGAAACTTAACGAGAACACTCGTTTAGAATGGCATCCCTCAGAAATTCGGGAGCAGTTACAAACCACATCTGACTATCATTGTGGCATAAAGAGTGACTAGCTAATGTATGCGCTATCTTATTAGCATCTCTAGGAGCATAATGAACTATGTAATGCACATGTCTTCTGAGCAACTCTTTTACCTCTTCAAGAATGAAACCTAGAGTTGAATAATCCAACTCCTCTTGCTTCAAAGCATGAACAAGTAACATACAATCTGTTTCAAACTCTACTCTATCATAGTGTAGACTCTGAGCCATTTTCATGCCTTCATAGAGAGCTAACAGTTCGGCATGGAAAGGTGATACTACTTGGTCAAGTTGTCTCAATGTCGCTGCCTTGAAAGTGCCAGCATGATCTCGGATCACAATTCCCATGCCTCCTGATCGTTTGGTGGAAGAGATAAAAGACCCATCACTATTACACTTCAGCCAGCCCGCACTTGGTGCAATCCACTCTCTTCTTTGCACACTAGGAACTTTTTCATTAACATTTGCCTTGGAAAACTCTGTGAGCCAACACATGGCTACCATATTAGCCTCAATTGGGTGTTGCTTAGTGCCCTCCCATAGCTGTGAATTTCTATTCTTCCACACAGTCCACATACCCATTAAAACCTGTGCAAAATGTTCCTTACTGAGCAACGAAACCAAGCTTAAAAGCCAATCCTTCAAATCCGTTATTACTACCGTAGGCATTGGCAGTCTAGTAGCAGCCCATACTTCCTTGGCATAACTACATTCTGTAAATAGATGGACTCCATTCTCCAGCCCATTATTACACAACAAGCAAGTCATATCTCCCATATAACCTTTGGAGCTTAAGCAATTTCTAGTCGGCAGAATATTCACACAACACTTCCATGCATGTAAAGCTACTTTGGGTGGCACTTTGGCATGCCAAATTGCTGGCCATAGTTTCTTATAAGGATCAATTGGTGCTGGAGGAGCCAAAAATACCCCAAGGCAACGTCTCGAGCAACAAAATAAGCACTATTTGTAGTAAAAAACCCTTCTTGTGGAAATGCCAGACTAACCTGTCATTTGAAGCTCGCCAGCTCAGAGGGATGCTCAAAATCAAGTCTCTATCCACTGGTGCAAACCATTGATTAAGCAGTGTAACGTCCCACCTTCTTGTAATTGGATCAATCAACTCCGAAACTTTCGTTGGAGCCTCCCTTGGGGGAGGAGAAGAAGGACATCTAGGGAAAGAATCTGGAAGCCAACAATCATGCCAAATATCAACAGACTCTCCATTACCTATTTGCCAGCGAAGACCACGTAACAATACATCTCTAGCCTCCCATATGCTGCGAAAAGGAAATGAGGGCCTATCTCCCAATTCTGCATTACTAAAATCACCGTTAGGATAATAGACTGCTTTGTACAATCTAGCTATAAGAGAATTTGGATTTTTCAAAATTCTCCACCCTTTCTTTGCAAGCATCGCAAGATTAAACCAGTGAAGATTCTTGAAACCCATTCCTCCTTCCATCTTGGGAATGCATAATCGATCCCAAGACCGCCAATGGATTTTTTGTTTTTCTGCCGAATCTCCCCACCAGAAACTTGCACACAATTGTTGCAGATCTTCACACATCCCCGTAGGCAGCATGTAACAGTTCATAACATAATTGGGAACCGTTTGAGCAACTGCTTTGATCAAGATTTCTTTTCCTGCACCACTCAATAGTTTCTCACGCCAACTCACCACCTTCTTTGTGAGCTTTTCTTTTAAATAGCCAAAAGCAGCTGTTTTTTTTCTTCCCACGAAAGTAGGTAGTCCCAGATACCGTTCATGTTTATCAACTCTCTCCACACCAAGTAGATTAGCTAAATAGAGTTGCCTCTCCATGCTCACATTTTTGCTAAAAGCCACATGACTTTTTTGTAGATTAACACGCTGCCCAGAAGCCACCTCATAAGTGTGTAAAATATTTCTGAACTGCTGACACTCTTCATCAGTTGCAGCCCCAAATAAGAAGCTATCGTCAGCAAAAAGTAGATGATGAACCTTTGGAGCAGTTGGAGCTATTACTATTCCTTGAATCCATTGCTGCTGAACAAACTGCCCAATCAGAGAAGATAACCCCTCTGCACACAAAATAAATAAATAAGGGGACAAGGGGTCTCCTTGTCTGATGCCTCTGGAAGGTCTAACATATCCTCTTACCTCCCCATTCACAAGAAACGAATAGCTAACAGTCTTGATACTAGCCATAATCAACTCCACCCACTCAGGATCAAAACCAAGTTTTAATAACATTGCTTGAAGAAACGCCCATTCCAATTTGTCATATGCCTTGCTAATATCCAGTTTCAATGAAAAGTGACCATCACCGCTTCTTCTATTAGTATGCAAAAAATGAGCTAGTTCAGTAGCAACAAGAGTATTGTCTGAAATTAATCTGCCAGGAACAAAAGCACTTTGTAGAGGTGAGATAACATCTCCCAAAATTTTCTTCAACCTGTTGGCAAGGACCTTTGAACAAATTCTGTATAACACATTACATAAGGCAATAGGCCGTAAATCAGCCATATGTTTAGGATCCTTAACCTTAGGTATCAATGTAACATGAGTAAAATTAACCTCTCGGAGCAACATTCCAGAAGAGAGAAAATGCTTCACTGCCACACGTTTATCAGGACCAACTTTGTGCCAATATTTCTGGAAGGAAAAAGGAGACATACCATCCGGGCCTGGAGACTTCGAAGGATGCATTTGGAAGAGTGCTGTTCTGACCTCTTCATCAGAGTAACCCGCCATCAACTCTTGATTCATTGTTGTGGTTACCTTAGTTTGCACGGTATTAAGAATCAACTCCAGAGCCCTAGGGTTACAACCTTCAGTCTGAAATAACTTCTGGTAATATAAACTAATAACCCCTTCTATCTCTTGTGGCCCATTCACCCAACACCCAGACTCATCAAACAAGCCTAGAATCTGATTTCGTTGCTTCCTATTAGAAGCCCGGCGATGACAATAAGCAGTGTTACGGTCTCCTGCCTTTAACCATAAAGCCCTAGATCTTTGTATCCACAACGTTTCTTCTTGAGTCAGTAGCTCTTGAAACTTGGCTTGAAGAGCCTGTTTTTCTGCAAGATCAGATGCAACAAAGGGAGTTTTCATCAAATCATCCAACCTAGCTTGGATTGCTCGCATTTCAACCTGCCGAAACTTAAACGTACTCTTCTGCCACTTAAACAAATCTTTTCCTTTCTGCTTAATGCGTTGGCAGACTTTACTCATAGGATCACCCTCAGCTGCTGTTTGCCAACCCCTCTGGATCACCTCCTCACACTCCTGATGAGTCGCCCAATATTGCTCAAAGCGGAACAGTGCTTTTCTCCTCCCAGACTGATGTACCGGAGCGTCACTGACTGCCACAAGCAGAGGACTATGGTCAGAGGTACTCGGGTGCAGATGAGTAGTACGGGAGCAGGGAAATAAATTTCGAAGCTCCTCAGTCCACAAACTCCTATCTAGACGCTCCTTTGTTTGATAATCTGACCATGTGTACGGGCTACCAGAGTAACCCATATCGATTAAATCACAATCAGTCATTGCTTGCCTGAAAGCTTGTATTTGCTGCAATCGTCGTGGTACACCACCATCTTTTTCAGAGTTATCAGCTATCTCGTTAAAGTCTCCAACGATGAGCCATGGCAGCGTCGTTTGAGCAGCTAACTGCCGCATCAAGTTCCAGGTTTCCAATCGATCAGCCGTCTGGGTATACCCATATATGCCCGTAAATCTCCATTCCGTTGCAGACCCTCTATCACCAATCGACACATCGACATGGCGCTTCGAGTAATTCTGGATATGAACCGGTACGTTGTTCATCCATAAAAGAGCAATTCCCCGTGAATCCCTGCCCTGCGACTCTCCCAGACAGTTATCAAATCCAACTTTCACCCTTAGGGTTTCTAACTGCTTTTCAGAACACAACGTTTCAGAGAGAAACAAGATCTTTGGTTTCTCCTGCCGAATGAGATCAATCAGCGCTCGCCGCCGAGAATTGCAGACTATGCCTCTGCAATTCCATGCTAAAATCCGGAAAGCCATGCCTTCTCCAATGCCGGTTCGACCAACGCTGCCGCACTTAGCCGTGAGATCGCTCTCACCTAGGGTTTCTTACGAGACGAAAATTTAGAATCTATATACATTTCTTAATCAAACTTGAGTTTCAAGAATTAATGTCTAATCAATAAGAAAATGCCATGAACTATTATGTTTTTTTTTTCTATTTTAGCTGTGCAAAAAAAAAAATCATTCGTTTTTTAATGTTTATTTTTTTTTTTCTGTATTTTTGTACCACATGATTAATTATTTAAATATTTTTAGTTTTTAGTTTTTTTTTTTTTCAAATATGATGGATTGACTTAGATTTAGGTCACAAATCACAAGAGGATTTATTTTGTTTTCCTTCACCAATATGCGTTCAACATATATATCATACATTTTTATGTCACATGATCTTAACCATATTTTAAATTTTATTAAATATATATGAATGCTTTAATGAGTCGTAGTGAAATTGGAAATAAAAATAGATAAGGAAAATAATAAGGAATACAATCTAATATTATTGAATTGGAAAGTTTACATAAAATAAATATAATATTTTTTTGGTATAATTTCTTGCCTTAATAGTCATTTTATAGTAAGTTATATATGTCATTTAATAATTCATAATAGAGTGAGGTCAAGTGAGCAGATTTGGAGGTCCTAATAGAAACTATTAACATAATTCTAACTACTTCTTTGGGTTTTTGTCCATTTACCCTAATTCTAAGGTCATTTATTCCACTTACCCTATTAAATTTTTTAATTCCCCTTACCCATAAAGACTCTAATAAGGTCTTCCCTAATACTCAATTATGTTTTTTTTTTTAGACTATTTTACCCTTACCCCTTTATTACATAGAGAGAGACAGAGGGAGAGAGAGAGAGAGAGAATGGAAGAAAGAGAAGCCATAGGAGACTTTGCCAGACTCCGGTCACGGGCAGCCGGATTCCGGTCACCGGTCACTGGATTCTGGCCAACAATCGCGGGAATCCGGTCACCGACCACCACCCACCAGACTTCTCTGAAAACCTCGCCGGAGGTCCCCAAAGAGGTCGTCGGAGATCTCATAGGTCACCGGAAAGGTTTATTGCCCCAATAGACCTTTATTATTGGGGGGCAATAGAGGTTTATGAAATCTCGCCAAAAGTCCCCAAAGAGGTTGTCGGATATCTCATATAGGGCAGGAGAAGTTTATTGCCCCCCTCCCAAATAAACCTGTATTGCCCCTTAATAGACTTTTATTGCCCCCCAATAGACATTTCGGTCGCCGAAATGAGAACTTTTTTTAATTATTTTTTAAATAAGAGGATCAAAGGATTTCACTCATACCCCCATGATGACTCGAACCCAGGACCTTGATCCTAGGTAGTGGGTGCTCTAACCACTGAGCTAACACCACTGAACTAATTTCCTTAAAGCTAGACAAATAAAACTTTGATCAAGGAAAAAAAGTGAGGAGATTACATCAATTCAAAACATTTATTGCCATTAATAGACCTTTAATTGACCTTGATTGCCCTCTGATAAAACTTTTTTTTTCTTTTTCCTTTCCTTCTGCCCCCATTTTACCAAAAATAAAAATGCTCTGGGCACCCAGAAATGCTCTGGGCACCCACCTCTTCACCTTTCTTCGTTGGTTGCTGTTTTGGGGCAAAAACGGAGAAAGAACTGGGACCGAAGAAGGACATAGAAGAAGAAGTGCTCCAGTAAAGGTCGTCGTTTGGGTTCAGGAGGTTGAGATTCTCCAGCAACAGAATCTTGGCGTAGGAGAGCACACCGTTTCGCAGCGGGAACGACCTGGATCTCCATCCCTTGCCGTAATTGGTCCATTTGTGGAGAACTCCGGCGACGGTGGCCTCATATTCAGTCTGCCATTCAGGATTGCCATCAGATCCGACCAATATCGTCACCAAACTCGCCTGCAAGCTCCGCGTCCTCGATTGCGACGACGCCTCCGGTGACTGGAAAACGACGGGGAAGAAGGCTACCGGAATCGATGAAGGCTCCAAAAGCTCGGCTTCCAAGTTCTTCAATGGCTTTGCCTTCCCTGAAAATGTAGTACCGGAAACGCCGCCGTCGTGGGAATCCAGAGAGAGAGAGAGAGACGTGTCGGTGACGGGTCGTGTTGGAGTGAGAGAGATGAGAGAGTGGCAGTGCTGTAGTTTATTAATTAGATTGAGGGTAAAATTGTCATTTAATATTAAATTGAGTAGCTGGGAATAAAAATCTGTTGCTGGGTAAGTGGAATAATTTTGACCCATTTTGATAGTTTGGTCAAACACCCTGAGTCTTTATTGATTATGCATATTGTTTATTTGTTTTCAGTGAAGGGTGTACTTCATATGTAGAATCATGAATAAGTCTTTGTTTTGAGACAGCTCAGTTTCATTACTCTCTTTCTTCTCTTCTTTGTTCTAAGGATAGTCATAGTCAGCAGTTGACTGATCAATCTCTCTTTACTTTTTGTAGGTTTCGTGTTTAATGGTATCGATGTCACGTCACAAGCTCAAGCAGGTTGTACTGCTAACGAGCTACGAGAAATTGGTGGCAATTCTCAACCTCATCCATTGTAATGCCAACTGTAGCATATTATTTGCATTTTATTTTTGGCATACGATCGCATTCGCACCCCAATTCAGATCCACGTGAACACCCTTTTTTTTTTTTTTTTTTTTTTTTTTCCATTTTTGAGGTGATCAGTTTATAGATTCTGATGAGAGAACTGGCCAGGTTTCTGGTGTCAGACTTGACAAAGCAAAGATCATAGGTATTTTACCCTTTGTAAATGCTTGTGATATAGATATTTCGATGTATTTTCCTACTGCAAATTACAACAGACAACACCTACAGCACTGAGTAGCTATACCATTGATTTGTCACGAAAAGTGATAGTGAAATGGAAGATGTCAAACTTCAAGTTCCAATAATTAATAATGAAAGCTGTGAATAATACAAACTGTTAATAACAGAAACTGAATCTCTTTACACTATTGGTTGTCAAAGTGACAGTAATAAATCGCTTGCTTCAAAATTCAAATTGTTGGTGTTAATTAACCTTGGAGGAAGATATTGCTGCAGGTACTAGGCAACTTGAAGATATTGGATTTGAGTACTCTTCCAAAATTCAAGCCTTGTCTATTCAAGATGCATTCAATGTGTGTGTAATTTCATAATTTTCATGTGGTTAGGTGGGTGTGGATCAGGAATCGTGATGAGGTATGACAACTGTGCCAATATTTTTTCTTCCTCTATGTACGATTCTAATAAAGAGCAGTTGTTACATACCTTTGATGATCAGAAAGGTATGTGTGCTGTTATATGTGATGAAGCATATTATTCGATCTGGATCTCAGGCTTTCTTCAAAACCACGTGTTTAGGCATTAAGTTGACTACGTAATTAAAGCATCAAGGTGATGATATTGTACAAAAATATGCAGACTAAGTCAGTGGCATGCTGCTTATTGAATGGGAGTTCAGTTGATTTTGAAATTTTGGATATTAGAAGTCTTGTTGCTTGTATTTTATGATTCTGTTGATTATCTAAAAACTTCTATTAATTCGTAATTTTTCGAAGTCACATTAATCTCAAAATCGTCAACAAAAAAATCTCAAGACTGGTCATGAGCACTAAATAAAATTTCGCCCTAGGCATCAAGAACCTCAGGATTTGCCATGTTTTAGACGAGCCGGACTCTTGTCGTTAAACTATGAAACAGAGAGAAATATATATTGTCACCGTCTCTGCCAGGCACAAAAGCCAATTTGCATCAGTATTAGCTGTTAAATTGGTTTACACGACAATCATTAATCAATACCAAGCAATATATATAGAATCGATCAAATTATTCCTGTTTGTTCTTTTTAGAAACAGGATCTTAATCCTGCCGGCTGCTGCATGCATTTCTAGTTTTACGGGCCATGCATGCATGAAATTATGTATACAATTAAACTAGAAGTTTTGTTCATATGATATTTCAATCATTTTTTTTTTAATAAAGGGCTGGTGCGGCTGCCCTCAAGTCTTGAATAATGAAACTGTCGAATACAAGGAGGGGACATTGAGTCTAAACCCCTTATTACAATAAGCATCTAGAGTAATTTCCGAAATAATATCAGAAATCTCTACAGAAAACATGTATTCTAACAAGCACGAACTAGCAAAGAGTGCTCCATTGGCTACTCCATTTGCTTTGACATAGCAGTGACATAACGGAAAGATAACTCGATATGTAACCCGATAACCATAAGCACAACTTTCCAACTATATTGTCGCTGAAAAATAGATCCGACGACACTTAATCTCACCTTACCACTAGGCGGTAGCGACCATTTATGCAACTGTGTGAATGGTTTTACTAACACAATATGGTCAACAATTTCTTATCATTACACTAATCTAACTTCTAAGTTAGAATAATATAGATATTATTTCTTGACTTTAATAGTTGTCAAGTTTATATATAATGATAAAGCTTACAGTGCAAAATCTCGGACCGTTGATGTTGTTCGATCTCATGCTTTAATACGTCTTTTCGATGTATCATTTTACATGTTGGTCGTTAATTTGATAAATTGCAAAGCATTCAATCACAATGCCTATATGGGCAAAAGGGTTTGTAGCAGGGTTCGGCAAATCTTGAGACAAGGGTTAATTATATATACACTCTTAGGTTATTAATAAAAATATTAATTATAAATATCAAGAGTTGAGATCATTTTATAAGTGTTGGGTCATTTACACCGTCGGTGCATAGAATAATTTCCAGTAATATCGTGTCTTTTTGTTTTTTTCTATTCACCTCCAGCACTAAACTATATATATAGCTAGGTCAAAGAGCCGGTCCGTGGAGTTTTGATCTCGTGCCGGTGGTGTTAAACGACTATGACAATTGCTCCAATCGATAATATTATTCGTCTGGACGATTTCAGTTCACATCTTTGGCTTCCCGACGAGCTTCCTCACCTTGCCCGCCTGTCATTCTCATTTCATTGACGAGTCATTGGGTCCAGTTTTGGATGTCGGACTGGTTAGAGTTTGTGTGCATGGAATTGGCAATGAATAACAAGGTGACAATCCAATGCCGATTCTAGTTGACTCCGGTGGTGGCGGGTATCAACTTCAAGTTTGAGAAGCGAATTCGACGCTTTCAGCCCTTGACAGACTCTGCATTATAATTGATATTAACCCTCTTCATTTTATGTGTCACACTAAATAGGAAATGAAAATTTAATCCCCATAAAAAAAAAACTCAGTTTAACAAGAAAGCAAAAAATTCTACGTATTCTTTATTGTTAAATTTAATTTGATCTCGACCATGAATCAAAGGGTAATGTATTAATAAAATAGTAGACTTACATGATTTTTTCTTTCTATTTGATTGCTTTTTGCTTCAATAACTTTCATTCTTCAGTAAAAACTTACACTACATTTTTTTTTTTGAGCAGGCACATGTGTCCAAATTTTAGTTATTACATACATATGTATTGAAACATTTGGAAGACTTTGAGATGAACAATAAATTCTTGGATAAGTACAATCATAACTCTTATTTTGATCACTATAATAGGCCATATTACCTGATTTAAATACACTAAAGGTCATATTTATCTGTCCGACGCAAAGAAAAATCATATAATGCGTTATTGATGGAGTATTAATATAGTATAGTGTTTCTTTTTGCGTAATGCTAGATGAACCAACTTTTTAGATACCATCTGCATCTCACCTTATGCGGCAGCTGATGTACGTGACAGAAAATTTAATCTATCACAAAATTTCATTAAATGATGCAACTTTGCCACTATATTGTACCCTCACTAGATACAACTCAATTAGTCGATAACTTAGCTTAATTAATCAGAGTGATTCATCTAAGTTTGTCACAACCAATTATTAATCTACGCCTGCTGTGAAGTGAATCATTGCTCCACATGAATGATGTAAGATTAAGACTCTTACTGTTACGAGTCGTAATGACACTACCTGATGTGACCAGTATTTTGGGGTCTATATATACCCACACGTACTCCTTATAGCTTAGCTCTAAGCCTCTTAAGTCTTAACGGTCTAACCCAACACTGCTACTCAACAGTTATTTCATCCTCCCAAATTAATCACCACATAACCAAATCTCTCCCTATAGCTCCGAGTCCATCTCTAGTTTATTAACGAGATGGCTGACCGGAGAGCTGAGGAAAATGTCGTCTCCGGCCAACCCACCCAGAAAACCATTGCGGATTTCGATCCCGCACCCAAGCACAAGAGAAACAAGTTAGCTTGTGCTATGTTGGCTTCCATGACTTCGATCCTACTCGGTTATGGTAAGTAATCGTTTATGTTTCTTCCTTGTAAAATGATATCGAGGAGGCGGAGAGATTTGAACTTTGAAACTTCTCGAGAACTATTTATATGCATGTGTGGTTAATTTCTTTGTGTTATCTACAGATATTGGTGTAATGAGTGGAGCGGCGATCTTCATCAAAGACGACCTCCATATCTCCGACGTGCAGGTCGAAGTTCTAGTTGGAATTCTGAATCTCTACTCCCTCATCGGATCCGCTGCCGCCGGCAGGACGTCCGACTGGATTGGACGTCGGTATACCATAGTCCTCGCCGGAGCCATCTTCTTCGCCGGATCTCTTCTGATGGGCTTCGCCACCAACTACTCGTTCCTCATGTTCGGGAGATTTGTTGCTGGAATCGGCGTCGGTTATGCCCTCATGATTGCTCCTGTCTACACCGCCGAAGTTTCTCCGGCGTCGTCTCGTGGTTTCCTCACGTCTTTTGCTGATGTAGGTTTGTTTGTTTGTTTCTGGCTTGTTAGTTAAATCATACGGAGAGGATTTTCGTAAATCATAATCTTTGAAGCACTTATCAAGCTATTCTCTTGGATTTTACCCAACAAAGCGTCAAACAGACCAAAGTCCCTAGGTAACACCACCCTATCTTTGAGTTTTGGTCATATACATGGTCGGAACTCGTTTACTTTTGACTCACAACTTTTTGATCGTAAGGCATTGAATATTATGTATAAGACTTTTCGGTTTTGTTTTACAAAATTTATCTGCACATAATTATGACCGGACAATTTTTAGGTTCACCTCTAGGGTGAACGAGCATATTCACCCACATTGTTGATTAACATATTTTTACTTAATAAATTTATAATCCAATAGTCCATATATTAAATTAACATTTAAAGATCATCTCTGTAAAATATCAATCGAATCGGAAATTGTTTAATTATCTGATTGAATCAAACAAATAGATGGTTCTAACAACACTTATTACTATTATGATGAACCATCCATGTATTTCATAGAAATGAATAACTAAAAGGTCTTCAATTTGATTGATTTTTTACAGAGTTAATATTTATATTACGTTATACAACATTAATTGTTGGATTATAAAATCATAAAGTTATTATGCATTAATTGCAGGAGATGGTGAATATGCTCGCTCACCCAAAGGGTGAACCTGAGAATTGTCCATTATGACCCTTTTACTTGTAATTGTGTTACATCATTTAGTATAAATTTGATGGGAAAATTATTCTGTGGGAAAATTATTCTGTGGTCCTGGAATACCATGTAATATTGCTATATGGTGGTCCAGACCAATCAAATTATTCGAATTTGGTGGGGACTTTATAGGGGGTGAAAAAAAAATCCAATCAGTAATGAGTATACATCATGTGGACCAATAACATTAACTCGGACCACCGCATGAATCATGGTCCCGGACCTTGTAATCATTTTCTAAATGGGATAATTATCAAATTCTTATTGCTAGAGTTGAGTTTGTTGTTCGCCCAAGCCAAGATTTTGATCGATCCACTCTTTTTGGCTCATTTATAAGCCAATTAATCTTCTCCTTCATTTCTTAAAAAGCGTTTAGAGTTGCTCTAATACCCCACGAAGTTGGGAAAAACTTTTTGGTTATCAAACTCACCTCAATTTTTTTTATGGTTTCATCTCTATAGTATATATTGATGTTTGGTTGTTTGAAATTTTGAACAGTTGTTTATCAATGTCGGAATCTTATTGGGGTACATATCCAACTGGGCCTTTTCCAAGCTCGCACTTAACCTAGGGTGGCGTCTCATGCTTGGCGTCGGCGCCATCCCCGCCGTCTTCCTTGCCATATATTGGCGTCTTAGCCATGCCGGAATCCCCTCGCTGGCTGGTCATGCAGGGCCGCCTCGGCGACGCCAAGCAAGTCCTCAACCGAACCTCAGACTCCATGGAAGAGTCTAAACTCCGACTCGCCGACATCAAAGAAGCCGCTGGAATCCCCGAACACTGCAACGACGACGTCGTTCAAGTCCCAAAATGCAGCCAAGGCGAAGACGTCTGGAAAGGGCTCATCCTCCACCCCACCCCCGCCGTCAGTCACATTCTCATCGCCGCCGTCGGTATGCACTTCTTCCAACAAGCCTCCGGCATTGACGCCGTCGTTTTATACAGCCCGAGAATCTTCAAAAAGGCCGGAATCACGTCCAAGAACAAACTCCTCATCGCCACCATAGCCGTCGGATCCGTCAAGACAGTCGTCATCCTCGTCCCAACGTTTTTCCTGGACAGGATAGGACGTCGTCCTTTGCTTCTTTGCAGCGTAGCAGGGATGATAGCCTCACTCGGCTGTCTCGGTTTCGGCCTCACCATCATCGACCACAGCAACGAAAAGATCATGTGGGCCATTGTGCTCTGCATCACCATGGTCTTATTCTACGTACGTCGCTTTCTTCTCCATCGGAATGGGCCCTATCACGTGGGTCTACAGCTCCGAGATCTTCAAAGCTACGAGCTCAGGGATGTAGTATTGGAGTCGCCGTCAACAGAGTCGCGAGTGGGATAGTCTCAATGACTTTTATATCCCTGTACAAGGCCATAACTATTGGCGGAGCCTTCTTTCTTTACGCCGGAATTGCAGCGGTTGGCTGGGTGTTCTTATGTACAATGCTACCGGAGACACAGGGGAGAACCCTTGAAGATATATATATGGAAGTCCTTTTTGGGAAGTTCCACAAGTGGAAACAGGCCAATGCTCCGGTCAAGAATAAGCAGGTGGATCATAATAGTAATGGAAATAACACCGCCAACGATGGTCTGTTTAGTTAGGAGCAAAAGGGCAAGATTTGGGTTATGATGGCAATATATATAGTACAGTAGAAGAAGCTCAAACCTATTATATGCGTGCGGATTATATATAACCGGCACATACATACAAAAGCTTCAATTTTTTTTTTTTGAAAGGAGCTTCAATTTTTATCAGAACGCAAATGGTTGGATACTTGGATAGTAATTGAGCTTTGCTCACTTCACTTTACTGATTGACACAACAAGTTGCAAGAGTATATGAAGACCTTAAGTAAGGAATAGTGACAGACTCATCATCTATTTACTCTGTTTTGTTTAAAGACATCTTTATCATCTGGCTCGAGCAGGGAGGGTCTCCTCCAATTATTGGACAATTGAAATGTAAGATACCATTTGTAGATGGGAAAAGATAGATTCACAAACAACGAGGGCATGGGAATTTAGAATACGAGTCCCTTGAACAATTAGCCTCATTGGAGGAGTGAGAAATCATCATCGGAGTAATTAAATTTTTAGGTGCTCGGTTACCTATTTATTTTATTTTTCAGCTGAAGATATTGGAATACATACTTATACTTGCATCATGGTACGTTCATGTTTTTTAGCCAAACTTTTTTGGCCGGAATGAATTTTCTTGTGACTCAATATAACATTCTATAAACCTTAAACTAGATATATCCAGTAAGAAGCAATAATCCAATATGTTAAATATATCCAATGTCATGGCCTAATCACGTCAGAAGGGTAGGTCTCCAAGAAAGTAAGAGCAAAACCTAGAAGCAAAAAACTGTATAGTTTTTCACTGCCCCGTTCGGCGGCGCGTCCATGGGACTTCGTTGTCGGACGGGTGACTCATTCTTGTGAGTCCACTGGCGAGATTCAGTGGATATGGGTCAGGAGTAGGAGGCTGCGATCACCTAAGTCACATTCGGGGAGGGTAAGGCTGGCGGAGGTGCACCCCCTTGATCGTTACCAATCTGCGCTTAGGCGGAGGAGACGAGAAAGGGTGGAGCGGCGGAGGGGTGCTCGTGTTTGGTGAGCTATCGTCGTTGTTTCCCTTGTGCTGGGGTTGAGGAAAGCTACTAGAAGTCGCCATGATCGATCCTTTCTGGGGTCTGGTTTTGGTTTGAGATCGGGAACTAAGGAGATCTGGCCGACGATGTCACTTCACGGCCAAGTAGGGCGACATGATCCTCCGGAGGCTGAGGTGCATCCCCGCAGCAATGGGGGGCTAATTCCTACCCGCACGGCAAATTGGCTGGGTTTGTGGGCTTTTGGTGCCTGCCCTATCCTGTTGGGCCTTTTATGTTGGGCTGAGTTTTTATTTCCTTTATGGATTAAGTATTTTTAATTTTATTTATGTTATTTTGTTATTTTAATTAGACGTGGCTTTATGCCGGCAATAAGTCCCTACCGTGTTAACATAGGGCAACGTGGGCTCTGTCCCGGACTGCACACCTTATGTGTCTTGTCCGCCCTAGTTAGGTGGCGATTGAGTTCCCAAATGGTCGCAACCTCGCTCCTAGTGGCAGGATGAAACTAAATGTCACCGGACTCGTTTTTTCGGTGGCAAAATAGTGAGAAAGCTGATCTTATTAGCATATTATGGCTTCGAGTAAGCATTTACTTTCCAGTATGTCACCACCTCTGTAAAGCCAATATAGTAGCCAGAAGTGCACTCTTCGCTAATTGGTGCATGGAAGAATACATACTTTTTGTTGAGACTCTCGTTATTATCTCGAGTAGTTCTTTCTATGCTTATTGTAATTTGAGGTTCAGGTTTCATGTCCCCCCCCCATGCATTCTGCAATTTCATTAATGATCAAGGCTTAAGAGCAGCCGTACTGGCCCTATTTCAAAAAAAAAAAAATATATATATATATATATATATCCAATGTCAACAATATAGAATTAGTCCTAGATAAGTATGTAGATTTCTTTTTTTTTTCTTTTCGGGCAAAGCATTTTCATTTCTAAGCCAAAGCCAAAATGTCTACGATTAGATTAGTTATACCGATAACTTGAACACATTAAAAGAGACCTTTCAAAGTACATCCTTAGACACAACAAAGAGATGTAAAACCACTCTTCAATAAGATCTCCTTCTATTATAAGGTTGGAGGACAGAACTTCAGGTAACGAGAAAATCACTACATACAATATGAAAAGGAGGACTGGTCTTCTCCTATGTAACTGAATTTGCTATCATCGAAAAATAGAGGACTGAACATCTCTTGGAGGATTGGACTTCTCATAGACACAACAAGGAGGAGTGGACATCTCTCAAACAATATAAAAGAGGACCGAAGAACTCCCTGATACTAACTCAACTGTAATAAGAGTAATCATTCTCCAACACTAACAATTCATAGATCACGAGCATCTCTAGCACATCCTTTAGCCTTCTACTCTAGCTCCTTCAAGCATCTCTATCGCATTGACCACCATTTTATTTGATCTTTCCACAACATTTGTGAGGCCCTCCATATGCTTGTACATTGCTTAAAGTTTGATCAGAGCATTTTCTGCGACGTTTTAAATGTTATTCTCTCTACATATTACTTAGTTATTTCCTTAACAATATTAATCTTTAACTTAGTTTGTTGTAATTAGATACAATAAGCATGGGATGCAGGAAATGAGCTAACAAGAGCTAGAAATGAAAGAAATGGAGGCAAGGAAGAAATGAGAAAGAAATGGAGAAATGAAGTTTTCACAATTCTACTAGGAGAAGAAATCTCAGTTGAAGTAGGAATCCTGAGTCAACTAGGAGTCAAGCTCGTGAAAATGACAGAAATGACAAATGACAAAATTCCAGTTGGACAAAGAAACTCATTCCTACCAGGAAAAGGAAACCTAACATGACTAGAAATCCCTGTCACACAAGGAAGCTTCAGAAGGTTCCAAAACAACTCGGAAATGAAGAGTCCTAATTGGACTAAGAAACCTGTTGGCATTAGGAGTCCTAATGATACTAGGATACCTGGGAAGGCTAAGAGATGATGTAGCTTCAAGATGACTCAAGAATGTACAAGAATGTTCTAGAAGATACAAATTGGCGTCATACATAGAGAATGAGATTTGAAACGTCCAAGTGGAGAAGCCTGGCCCAAAGATTGAAGCATGTGACACCTATGTGACCTTCTACAAGAGTCTTGACGTCTCAAAGGATTTTTATTTCCATAATAAATTCCTTTTGCCGTGAAAAATAAAGAAGATGCTAGACGATTTCGGCAATGAGTCATAGTTGGAGAGTTTCGGAAGAAATCTACTTCGTATGCAATCAGGAAAAGAAATAAAGAGAATATTTATCAAATATGGTTTTCTGATTACATAAATATTACAAAGTTGGCCGAAATATGGATTAGATTGCATTGGAGATTTTGGCAAAGATATCTAAGCAAGATTCAATGTTGATTTCTACTTCTCAAGGAATATTTCTATTGGTCAGATGATGCAGAACAAGTAGAGAAAACCCTAAACTCTAGCCTTTGATGTCCTCTATATATACAAGGGAGTATTTGACATTTCAATCATCATCAAATCTTAGAATCAAAAACGCAAACCTTTCCTTTTATTCTCAAAGTTTCGGCCCCTCTCCATTCAGTGACCAGCCGTGAAGCAAGCTTCATCAACTCCGTTCCATCCTTGCCGTGAGCCTCATCATCCTCCACCACCTTTGAAGACCTTCTTGCGTTCTTGAAACTTCTTTAAAAGTGTAACCATGACTTTCACTCTTGTATTTTAGGTTTCTTTGTTTTGTAACGTTAAAAATAATTGCTATAGCATCCTATGTTTTTGTTTTGAATGGATGTTTCAAAATTTTTGTTAGAATGAAAAGTACTTTTTGA
Source organism: Rosa lucieae (assembly GCA_024704745.1). Lineage (NCBI taxonomy): Eukaryota > Viridiplantae > Streptophyta > Magnoliopsida > Rosales > Rosaceae > Rosa > Rosa lucieae. The sequence goes on along the minus strand of JANPXK010000212.1, from coordinate 16,630 downwards.
TGTGTAGTCTTCTATAACCTTGAAGCATGAAAATGTTTTAGGATTTTCATATAGTAAATTGCGATTTCACTTTATGTTCTTGGATGTTTGTTGATTTTGTGCAAATAACCCACCTTTCATGTTTTCGTTTTCTTTGATGGCCAACTTAGGATTCGAATTGCATGATTGATACCAAATTAAGATATGCTAGCGTTCTAGGTCTTAATTGCAAAGTGAAAAACCTATAGTTCCTTAGGTAAATCAACAAAGAGATTTGCTTGCTTGATTAGCGTTCTAGCTTGTGTGTTCTTCTTAAATCAATCAAACTTTCTAAGTGCTTATTGCGTTAAATATGTTTTGTTAATGGATTGATCACTCACCAGCATTGCATGTTTAATATGATTAACTATGGTGCGTTCATTTAGTTAATTTAACTAAGGAAAGTAATAAGAACCTTGTACGCGTTCCTCTTTGTTCTTGATTGATTTCTTCTAAATATGTATTTTGATTCGTGATTTGCAATTTGATATTTTGTTTTCGTGTTAATGGTTGTTGACTACATCTTGCATCTTATCCGTCCATCTCATCTCCTTGATTCATGGTTTGATCGATCATTGTAGTTAGTTAATTAGATTAGAATATAAACACTTTTCAAAACCCCTTTATACTTGTAATTTTCGTAAATAGTTTATACTTGTGAATAATAATTCTTTCTTTGACATTTAATTAACAGGATCACCCTCAATCCCCGAATAGAACTATCCCTACTTGCTAATGTACTAACAATTGTCAACAGGGTTAATTTTGAGCTCTCACTTTGAGCGCATCAAAGTTGACTTCTAAGTTCTGCAGTTTGGTTTTTTTGGAAAGCAAGTCCTGTGGATATATAATTCATGCATCTTTCCCTTCCTGAATTCTTCTAGGAGATTAATTAACTAATGTGTCCACCTCCTCGAGATGAGGCGACCACACCTTCTCGAGATGAGGCAACCAAGTATGAGAGTGACCAAAATTGGTCCAATAGAGACCAGGTGAACTGTAACACCAAATAACAACAACAATTGCAATCCCAAAGAGTCTGAATGCACACACATAATGCATGAATAGCCTCAATACTCTAGAATCAGAAGTCTAGTATACTTGGACTAGTCTAGACAAAAAATGCTCCCACATAATCAAGTTATTAGGCGTATAAATCAAGGTCATAAGTAGAATAACTGTCAAATAGATACCGGTCCCAACCAAAACCCAATAACAACCGTGTCCCATTAGTCTCGTCAGCTGTGATGGATTATGCTCCGTGATGTCAGTCTCCTCAGCTTGAGCGGTTTCCTCACACTGGCATTGGCAGATCGGCACCGGGGGGGGGGGGGGGGGGGGGGGGGGGGGGTGGTGAATTCCCGACTGTGAGGTAGAAGTCAAAGGGGTGGCGGTCGGGAGTCCAGAAGCAAGCTGGACTCCGGCAATACCAAATCTTCTCCAGCCAAGGAGGGCTTGATGGGGAGATCTGACAAAAATGCTCAGAACAATAAAATAAGAGAAAATAGTCAAAATAATAATAAATAAGTATTCGTATTTCCTAAGTCATTAGGATTTAGACTGCTTTTTTTGCTTTGGTTAAGGGATTTTGACAACTTTATGCCTTTATCTCTATATATTGGGTTTGCAATTGTTGTGAAATTTTAATTAAAACTCGCAAGCGCACCAATCGTCGTTAGTATAGTGTGCAAGTACGAGGTCGTTCCAACTGAGGATTGATAATCAATTTAAATTCTAACCTAATTAATCCAAACACAAAAACACATAAACAATCAAACTAAAGAAGATATGAAAATTAAAGAAGAAGAAAAGAAACAAATAATGATAAAACCTAGGGTTTCAGAATCAACCACTAACAATCCTATTTATGTTTCAATGCAATTAACAGATTCTTTTGTTTCTCTAGATGATAATTCCCGTATCTAAGTCCTTCTCAGGTACTCTAGACCATAGTTTTCCTTAAATGTATGATGCTCTCCCTCTCGGGTAAAGATCTTTTATCCTAACTATCCAGTTTATCCTTCTCAGGTATAAATTTAACATGCAAGACTCATTACACTTTAGAAAACAAGGGAATCAAGCAAACCATTAGTCTTTCTCAAGTAATAATGTAATTTACCACACTTAATCACAAGAAAATAATCAAATTATACTGCATCTCTGTTTCAAATTTTTCTTCCAATTAGTATATGCAAAGCCCTAAGGTGATCAATCAAAGAACTTAAACATAAAGCATCAATTCAAATAGTGATTAAGCATTCATCATAAAGAAACTATAAATCCATCAATAAAACATCAAAGTAAATAAACAATCATGATAGGGCATCATCCTAACCCTAGAAAAGGTTTAATAAAAGATAACTAAGTAAAACATAGGAAAAACATAAAAAGAATGGAAAGGAAAAAAGAAGGGGAAGATGGATGAGTCGTCTCCGCTCCTTAGGCATCTTCAATGTGCTCCGAGACTCTCATTTTCATGTAAATTCGTGCTCCCTTATATATGGAAGATTTCTACTCATCTTTGGCTTCATGTTTCCTTGTAAGACTTGAGAATAGATTCATTTCTTCATTTGGAATGGGAAAACCTTGAAATATCTCTTGTAGAAGTAGGAATAAGTTTATCATTGAATCCTCATCTGAATTAACTTCCTTGAAACATTAGGATTGATGATCTTGTGCCACGAAACTTGAGTTCTCCACGAATGGTTGTAAATTCCTGAGCAGATTTCCTGTCCGACCTATCTTCACTCAAATAATCATAACTTTCTCCAGAAGTATCGAAATCGAGAACCGTAAAATTCTACAGAAAGTAGACATCCATAGCTTTCCGTAAATATATGGCTCATTGTCTGATTCAATCCGAGAATTTTCCAGTAATTCTGCGAAGTTGGGTATTTTGCACAGACAGATTCCCAGTCTCAGATTGCACATGGCCTTTCAATCCTACTTAGCTCATTTTGGCTTCTTTTCTTCTTTCTATGGAACAAACCTACAAAAACACTAAAAGATGTAAATGAATCATAAATAAAGAGAACTAAACAAAAATATCAAGATTAAGAGGCATAGAAATTTAGGATAATATGAGCACATCAGCAATCCATGCTTTGTTTTTGTAACCAAGTTCTTTTTTTCTCTTAATCTGCACCAAGCCACCAAGCAAGCAAATTGCGAAAGGTATTTTGCGAATTTGCGATACCTTTTTCTTTTTTTTGCTGTATTATATTTTCCGTTTGTATTATATTTTTCGTTTCTTTCTTGTCTATACTTATTATTTCATCGATCAATTTCCAACTAAATTCTTGTACCATTCTTATTTTTTTCATTCTTTTTTTATGTTTTGTTTCTATTGATTTTGTTTTTTTGGCTTTTTTTTTCGATCAATTTTTTTTATAGATACACAAATCTCCACGTCAAAATAAGAGAGTTACTGCAAAAGCAGCATCTGGTAATTGATGTTCAAATTTATCCCTAAATTCAACTAGCATTCATTAGCGTAGACAATAAAAGTTTACAACTAGAGCTTCGATCGATATTAAAATAGATCTTATTGCTCAGGTTCATATGTCACAAAAAGCCACTCGCGCCAATCATTCAACAATCTTCCTTGAAATCTGAGCCTCACACAATGATTACCAGACCTATCAACCTTCACCCAGAACAAATTTAGCCCAATAAACTGTCGAATAACATTCCCAAGTCCCAACTGCTGCTGCCACAAAAGGAACATTCGCAAAATCAACCGGGTTCTTAAAAATATGTGTCCCAAAGACAGCATCTTATAACACCAACACCAGCTGCTGCCTCAACCCAAACAAACAAGCCTTCACCTCTGCTTCAGGTGCAGCAGAGGCTATTCCCAGCTCAAAATCAAATGCAACAATTCCAGGATGAGAATTACGAGCAACAACATCAACAGATTTGTTTATATGCAATTTTTTTTATTTGAAGATAAAAAAAGTCATCCACAGAAGACACTGGATAAGTGGTTTACTAAAAGAAAAACACTCGAAAACTCAAAACCTAGTGCCTTACCACAGTCTGATGTTGAGACTCAAGAGCCTGAAAATCGTGCTAAATTTCCAAGAACTAAAATCAATGAACTTCAATTGTGTTATACTGTTTTTATTTTTATTTTTTTAACTTTCAACTTATGTTATAGTAATTCAGTTATATGATCTATACTTTCTGTCTAGAACAACCCCCCTCCAAAATCAAATTCTGGTTCCGCCCCTGGTTGCAACATAAGAGCATTAAAATCTAATTCTTAAAAAACTTCATCATTTTTTTTTTTTGAAAAACCAGATCCATCTCCATTCATCAATCTACTAAAGTAAATGATTACATCAGATTATTAAAGTGTTGTTTGACCTTTGACCTCATCAACGTTAAAGGAAGTCTTTACAACAACGATGATAATAATATTCTGATCACCAAGGGACCATAGTCCTATCACTCTATGCTTTGAATCCAGTAGTTTCTAAATCTTCTTTTTTCATAATCAAGCTTGTCTAACTATTAATTTCAATGTCAAGAAAAATTAGTAGCATACCTAAGGAAAATAAACTCAATTCCACCAATAAGATCAACTTGCTCCACAACAAATAAACGGGTACTTGAGACAGTCTCATCGGTTTCTTCAGGTACTTGGTAAAACATGTTTGCTAACATGCTAATAAGCTTGCAATGAACGACTTCTGCACAAGAATTCTTCCTACTAGTTACTAGGAGTGCCTTAACAACCCTTATGTCAAGTCCATTTATCCGGTTTCTCAATAATTTGCCGCTACCACAGACAAAATAAAGCAAACAGCTAAGAGCAGAAGCCCACACAGATTCTTCTTTCTCTTCTATCTTTCAGACTAAATGGTTGGCATCTTGGTAATCCTGGACCGCTTTCTTTTTCTCGTAATGTATCTGAATTCGGTTCGCTGCCCTCATCAAAAATTAGGGCTGGCCACGGGCCGGTTACTGAGTGATACCGAGCCCGATCCCGAAAATATATTTCGGTACGGGTCGGGACGGGATTTTGATTTTCCAGAGTTGGTATCGACGGTACCAAAACCGAACAGGTTCGGTATGGGCCCGGGTCGGGTTCTGTACTTAGGCTTTTTTTTTTTTTTTTTAATGAAAAAAATGATCATGCTCTCGAGCGAGCATCTGGAAGGCAGTCTGGGTTGGCTCTAGCCATGAATTACAGCCAACTAAACAAAAACAAAGCAAGCAAACACCGATTTAGAAAGGCATAGACTATCAAAATCCATATACAACTCAAATATCAATTTTTACAATCCTGGATCTCGAGAAAAGAAAAAATTAAAATTACCCTGCATAATTCCAGATACAATTTCTTTCATAGAACATGCACAAATTGACAAAACCCAGATCTTAAAAAAGATAATTAAAATCGATGGGAATAGATCTGGAAGGCGTTCCTTGTGGGTGGTGCGACGATTGTGATGCCGAAGATGGTGGTGGGCCGAGGATGTCGGAGTGCAGTGGTGTGGTGGTGATGTCTTTGAAAAAGAGAAGTTGAATAAAGGATGAGGAAAGAAAGGCTGAATAAAGGGTGAGGGAGAGAGAGCCACAAGGAGGGGGGGGGGGAGAGAGAGAGAGAGAGAGAGAGAGAGAGAGAGAGAGAGAGAGGAGAGAGAGAGAGAGAGAGAGGAGAGAGAGAGAGAGAGAGAGAGAGAGAGAGAGAGAGAGAGAGAGAGAGAGAGAGAGAGAGAGGAATAAAGGATAAAAGGGTGAGGGAGAGAGAGCCACAGAGAGGTGGGAGAGAGAGAGAGAGATAAGATAGAAAAGAAAGTGGGTGGGTCGTGGGTCGTGGGACGTGGAAGGGGCACATTCGTGAGAAAGATAATGTATATATATATATATATTTATATAAATCGGTACGGGCCCAAAATGAGACTTAAAAATGAGAACCAAGGCTCGTCCCGTTTATTTGGTACGGTACGGACCAGGCCCAACAGTAGTTTTTATATTTTCAGTACCGGTCCGTTTTAGTTGTTTTAAGTACAGGCCGGGCCCAAAACGGGACTTAAAAATGAGAATCGAGGCTCGTCCCGTTTATTCGGTAAGGTACGGCCAGGCCCAACAATAGTTTTTATATTTTTAGTATCGGTCCGTTTTAGTTGTTTTCGGTAAGGGCTCGGGTCGGGTTCGGTACTTCGGTTTTATATGCCCAGCCTTATCAAAAATTTTCCAAAGCCACTAAAGACAACAGTTGCAGCCACTTCCTTTCCAGCAAGCTTCTTGAGATAACGAAACAATGTCTACCTAACAAGCAGTTGCACGCAAATGCAGATGCCGGCAACCAACTCGAGTACAGACGCACAAGTGTGAGGGCGGGGAGTGACCTAAAACAAAAGGAGAATAAGGATGATCATGACCGCTAGAAGAAGCCAGAAGTAGGCCCTTTTTTTGTCAGCGAATATAATGCTTTCAATAGCAGCACCAACAGTCTTGATAAAACCACTGATCACCACATCCCTCGTTGCCTTGAGCAATCTATCTCGAGGAAAAGGGTGCGGAACGGAGAAGTCGAAGAATGAAAGCGGAACTACAGAGCGTTTCCGAATTGCGTTAACGAAGATTTGGAACGGAAAGGGATGTGGAATGAAGGAGCGGAAAATTGAAGAGGCGAACGGGTGTGAGGTTGGTGGCAGAGGAAGGGGGCGGCGGCGGGGCTTTGGAGCGGCGGCTGCGCTTTTACAACTTCATCTACTTTGTCAAAGCCTAAAATTTGAACTTAACATCTTTAGTGATGTTATACTTTTTCTTTGTTGAACAGTGAAGTTATATATGGTTCCTTTTTTTGGCTAGAAGAAGAAAGATGATATTACGTTGTAGGTACAATTGCAATAAAAAAGCAAGATTTATTTGGTAGTTTAGGATCTTAAAGGCAACTGCATTACAAATGATCGTGGTAAGTGAAAGGAGAAGTTCATGGAGCACAGAGGCAAGCAGATAGCTTGTTCTCAATCACTCCATAGGTAACCTATGGCCCACAAAGTTCTTTAGGGAATTGAACTCTTCCAAAAGTTTCCCTGCAAATATCAAAAGTGATCAGCATATCTTTTGCTGCTACTTGTTCTTCTGGAGTTTTCAATCAAAAGCCTCTCCAAAATATAGTTGATCAACAACAAAATTAGCAGCTGAAGGGGCCAATGTAAAAACCCAACTTTCATGGAATTTCTCTCTCCAACGATGATCTTTCATTGAATATATCATTACAGCCATTGTGTCACGGTGAGCAGAGTTATTGTCCAATAATTTGACTAGCTTGAAATCTTCAATACTCAGATCACATCCAAATCCATAGTTCCCAGAGGTATTTCCTAGTTCTTGTATCATGTGAATCCATTTAGTAAAATGATTGGAGAACAATAACTCTTGTTGTTCTTCATCCCAAGAACCCAAAATTTCCTTGAAATCACTAAGGAGACCAAAGTCTTCCACAGAATAACTAGTGTCACTCGAGTAGTGAATGATGCATACTCTTTAGGGGAAATCAACATAGTTGACAAATATGCTAACATGGCAATTACGTTGGCCTACCATGTGATTGAACTCAAGAATATTAGCTATTATTGTTTGCCACGACTTAGAAACCAGTTGGCAAAAGAGAAGCAAAAAGAGAATAGATGTAAATGAAATGGGATAGCAAAAGGAGATGCAAATATGTAAATGAAATCAAGGGAAGTAACCTTCATCTTCTCCATTTGAATCAAAGGCATCCAATTATTGTTTGCCACGACTTAGAAACCAGTTGGCAAAAGAGAAGCAAAAAGAGAATAGATGTAAATGAAATGGGATAGCAAAAGGAGATGCAAATATGTAAATGAAATCAAGGGAAGTAACCTTCATCTTCTCCATTTGAATCAAAGGCATCCAGTTCTTGAATTGGGGAGAATAAAAGAAGAAGGAGATCGAAGAAAGAAAGATTTGATCTTGAAAAAGTAGCTAGTGGTTAAGGGTCTATGTATTGGGTTTTGCTCTGCGTAAAATTGAAAATCTGATTTGAAATTTTTAATGAACAAGTCGGTTATTGCAATGTAATGTAGCCATTATATACAATTAGTTATAAACGGTGTCACTTTATAAAAAAAAAGATTTTTTTTTCACATTTTAACACTTTCGTTTGGTAAATGGAACTTCCGTTTGTGCCTCCCATACTAGCATTTAGACATCCTAACTTTATTGAAACTTTAAAAATCTTATTTTATCCCTGAATTCAAACAAACAAAAAAATTCACTGAAAATACCATTCTGATCCAATACCCAAATGAATAAACGCCTATCTCAAAAAATCCGAAACACGTTCCCCATCCGATACCCAACGATTAGCTGCCTCTCTCTCACTCTACGTCCCATATTAGCATTTAGAACTCCTAACTTTTTTGAAACTTTAAAAATCCTATTTTATCCCTGAATTCAAAAAAACAAAAAAAAATCACTCAAAATAGTGAAATACCATTCTGATCCAATACCCAAATGAATAAACACCTATCTCAAAAAATCCCAAACACGTTCCCCATTCGATACCCAACGATTAGCCGCCTCTCTCTCACTCTACCTCCCATATTAGCATTTAGAACTCCTAACTTTTTTGAAACTTTAAAAATCCTATTTTATCCCTGAATTCAAAAAAACAAAAAAAATCACTCAAAATACCATTCGGATCCAATACCCAAATGATTAATAACAAATTACATATAAGTTATTGACAAAAGATGACTTAACAAATACATTTTGTAAAGATTGAATTTTTGGTCATGTGCTACTATGTAATTTTCTAAATGATTAAACGCCTATCTCAAAAATCCCAAACACGTTCCCCATCCGATACCCAACGATTAGCTGCCTCTCAGAGAGAGAGAGAGAGAGAATTGAAGAATTTGACACAGAAATTGCAAATATTTTTCTTAAGTACTAAAGTAAGTTTTGTGTAATTTTATCTTTCCTCTAGTACGTTATGTGCTTTAGTAGTATTTTTGTACTTCAATAATGGAATGTGCTGATTCTTCACTTTGAGAACACAAGAGAAAAAGTCTATGGTTAATTTAGATGCCTTTCTGGAATAGGGTTTCCATTATTTCCTAGATAAAAATAAAATGAAAGTTACAAGGACTCTTAGTTTCCTATTCTTACTAGGAGTAGGGATATATAAATATATATATATATATATATATATATATTGGATTCCTAGTTCATTTAGAATTAGGGCACCTCAGCGCTTCTACGTATGTCTTCTTATTCTTTCGCTGTTGTGCCAGAGAATTTCCCGCAACCTAGGCTAGTACTAATCCAATCCCCCTTCTCAAGGTTCAATTAAGGGCGCGTTTGGGATTGCTTCGCTTTTAAAATCATCTTTTGTTTAAAATTTTAGATTTTATTGTGTTTGGTAAATAGATAAAAACAGCTTTAATTGAAAATTATAGGTCATTGGCTGCATAATTTAGACGCAGCCCAAATGTTGCTTTTAGAAGCTGCTATGGATCAAAACACGCTATGAAGTTGTTTTATGTACTGACAACACTTTTAAACGAAACTGTTTTAATTCACAGTTGATTATTCTTACAACACAGCAGCAGCAGTTTTTTTTTTAAGTCACAGCAATCCCAAACCAGCCCTAATTTAGCTTGAAATTGAAGATGTCATCATCTTTGTCTTCTCTGAAAGTTGGTTCGAAGCCTAGCAAGTCAGATTATCCCGATAAGAAAAGGCACCGGAGTGAGGCTTGGAGTCAAGAAGACGATGAAGGAATTGTTGCTCTACAACAGAAAGATCAAGTTGAAAGTATAAGAAGTTCGGATGAAATTATGATGATGATGATGCAGCAGCTGCTAATGTTGATGATGAACAAGTGCAGCAATTCAATTCGGAGCTATTTGAGAAGCTCCAGGAGGATAGAAAAGCACTACCCATTTACAGATTTCTAGATGCGCATTGCTCAACTTTGTTCAAGCGAATCAGGTTGTTATTATTTATGGTCCAACTGGGTGTGGAAAAACTACACAGATACCCCAATATCTACACGAGGCCGGATATAGCAAAAAAGGGAAGATTGGGTGCACACAGCCACATGGAGTTGTTGCTATGAGTGCTGCTTCCAGAGTTTCTAAAGAAGTGGGTGTCAAGCTCGGGCATGAGGTAGGATATTCCATTCCTTCTGAGGATTGCACATCTGAAAAGACTGTTTTGAAATATATGACAGATGAAATGTTGTTGCATGAACTCTATGGTGAACCAGATTTGATAAGCTATAGTGTGTTGGTGGTGGATGGAGCCGATGAGAGAACACTCTTAACTGATATCCTACTTTGATTGTTAAAGGATATTCTTCGATTTAGAACCAAACTTAAGATAGTCATCTCCACCGGAACTACTGATCATGCTGATAAGTTAAGTGGTTATTTCAATAAAGCTCCCATTCTCAAAATCCTACTAACAAGGCGGATGAGTTATGGTCACACCACAATTGAATACATGAAAGCACCAATAGTAGATTACTTGGATGTAGCAATAGGCACTGCACTTCAAATCCATGCGACAGAACCAACTGGGGGAGATATTTTGGTCTTACTCACCGATCATGAAGAGATTGAAACAGCAGAAGAAGAATTGGCTGAAGAGCTGATTATCTGCCCCGTACATGAAAACCTGCCTGCTAGGCTTCAAGCAAAAGCTTTTGAGCCCACACCTCAAGGGGCCAGGAAGGTTTTCCTTGCCACAGTGGCTATCAATGGGGCCAAATATGTCATTGACCCTGGGTTTTGCAAGAGGAAGTGTTATAATCCAAGAACTGGGATAGAGTTAATGCAAGTCGCTCACATCTCTAAGGCAACTGCATTACAAAGGATCCTGGCAAGTGAAAGGGGAAATCGAAAGGCCCCTGCCAAGTGCTTCCGTTTATATACTGATCGTAATTATGACAAAGATTTTGATGAAATCACAGTGCCATAAGTACAACGGACTAACCTTGCAAATGCTGTTCTTAGGCTTCTGCATCTTGGGGTTAATTTATCACAGTTTGAGTTTATTGATCCTCCACCTGCTGAAGCAATGACAAAAGCCTCACGAGTGTTATTTATACTAGGTGCTGTAAATACTGAGGGTGAGCTTTCTAGGGTTGGTGCACAGATGGCGGAAATCCCTTTGGAGATCATATGCTGTCTAGGGCGGTAGTTGCTTCAATTGAGTACAAATGCTCAGCTGAGGTGATTTCTATTGTTGCCATGCTTTCCACCGGTGGTGATTCAGTCTTCTATCGACCACAGGACAAACATACAGATGCCGACAATGCGCGATTGCATTTTCATTCTGGGAATGTGGGGGATCACATTGCATTGCTTAGAGTTTACAATGCATGGAAAGAGGCAAATTTCTCAACACAGTGGTGTCACGAAAACTACATACGAGTTAGAAGCATGAGGAGAGCAAGACATATTCGGGATAAGCTTGAGCAGCTCTTGGAGAAGGTCGGCATAGAGCTCACCTCAAATCTAGTTGATTTGGAGCCTATAGAGAAGGCTATTACCACCGGTTTCTTACCTCATTCTGCAAAGCAGCAAATGAATGGATCTTATAGAACAGTCAAAGAGCCAGATTCACCAACTATCCGTATACATCCCAACTCGGGGATGGCACAAGTGCTCCCGATATGGGTTGTGTATCATGATTTGGTGCCCACAACAGGAGAATATATGAGACAGGTAACAGAGATCAAGCCGGAATGGTTGGTTGAAATAGCTCCTCATTATTACCGGCTGGAGTATGTACTGGATGTGGTTTAAAGAAGATGCCTCTCTCTCTCTCTCAAATTTGTAATAGTTTGATATTGTAGACTTCAATCAATAAAAGTTCTTTCCTTTCTCTTCAAACCAATCCTTATGCTAATTGCTTATCTTTTTGGTGCGTGCTGTGGATGAGGGTGAGTGCGTCAGACCATATTTGCAGTGCGCTGTTTCAAAGCACTTTGAGTCTTTGACACATGTAGAATCTTTAAATTACAAATAAATCTAAAACCAACAGTAGTGTAAGTTAAAGAGTTTCATGCAGCAAACTAATGCCCCAGAGAAAGAAAGATTGATTGCAAGACTCAAAAGTGTGAGATTCTTTTAAAAAAAAATTATCAAATATCAAAACAATTCGGAAGTGACAGTAGAAACCTAACACTTCAGCAGGCCTCTGACAGTTGTTCTTCCTCCCTTTACTCAAGTGAGTGATCATCTACAAGAACAAGCAGTCTTAAAAACTGAGATGCATTACACATATAATTCATTAATTTGCTGGTTTTGGTTTTGCAAAAATGAACATTTAGAATTCACGTATGGATTCTAAGAAAACTGCTGGCAAAGACATTATCATATGCTTAGGGGTATTTGACAATGCCAGTACTCAAGATCCTGTTCTATGTCAGTTTACTGAATTAATGGGGCACAATGTACCCTAACCCTAATATGAGTTGGAGTTCTTCTTATGTACCCATAGCACCCAGGACGACCAAGGTTAAGGTTAACCAGTGGAATTCTATTTAATTTGTTGATGCTTCTGCTCCATCTGGCCCGGTTCTATGTCTAGCAGCAACACCCTTCCTCCGACATTGTGCCTCTCAGCAGCTGCTTCCTTCTGCTAACCAACCATGCTTCTAACTTGTTATCAGTAAAAACTCCTGGCAGAACAAATATACAAACAAAAAAAGAAAATAAATTAAGTATAGGAAGAGAAAGGAATGCTGACAAGACTCTTAAGTTCAGTTTTGAATATTTTAGTTTAGAAGTTAAAAGGCATAAGCCTCACCAGGGAAGCTCAAACATACTAGCTGATATCCAGTCAAACTAGTGTCATGAGCCTGAATGTATCAAAGTTCAATCTTGATTTGTACTTATCAGCTTCAATTGTCACTTGTTCTGCTTGGCGGCTTCACCTGTATGCCATGCTGGAATGAGCTAAAATATTTCGAGTACTCAGAAGATAGGCAAACACCTCTCTACTACTTTACTGGGTACACAGGAATACAGTTTGTATGCTCCTATTATTCAAAGTCACTAAGTATCATGATTGGTAAATATCGTTCACCTATTGTGGTTACTGATAATAGCAAGCTCTTCATTCTTCTTCAATTCTCAGGCTTCACCATAATGCACAATAACTTAAAATAGGAGGTGTCAAAATGAGGAGGGCACAAATATAAGAGTTAAAATCGGCTTATAAGCAGTGGGAGTGTGCCATTGTTGATGTCAACTGTAAGCGTGGCAAGACCAGGTATTCAAAGTCATTTAATATCTGTGCATCTGTTTTTGAACTTATCAGTGCGTGCAGTGCCAAGGAACAGATAGTACCTGATTCTCTGATTCTCGGAAAATGGCGTTCATGCATTCATTTCTGGTGACAAATAAGCTCACCCAATAATAGAGGCTGTATATCACACCCAGCTTGACTAAAATTGAACAATATCACTTGAGAAGACGTCGTCAATCTCAGTGGGGCTAATGTTCTTCATAAATTGAAGTTGTCTACGAAGGAAACGCTGGTAAGATGAATGACTTGAACCAACACAATCGGACAATCCCATTGTCATTGCAAAGCACTACCCCGTTACTCCTTATTTTTGTCCCGTTACAAACAGAGCTCTGTAAATTTGGCTATATATGTATTTTTATTCAACAAACTTAAGCATTACAACTGGGAGTGAACAATTGTGGTTACAACCGTGCTAGATCCACTATATCCTGATTACTATTGATGTTACATGCATATCACTAAGAATAGTCGGCAGGAGCCCAGAAGGCCCGATCTCTAAACAATTACTTCGCCCTTGAACAATGGTCGACAAGTTTTGTTCCAAATGTCATCAGCCTTCCACATATATGATCACCAAAATGCAATGTCATTTACCTGTGGAACAAGTACAGTATAAAATGTCAAACCAATTTCTAAGACACTATGTCTATAGATGGGCAATGAAAACAATTATTTTGAATACCATTGCAAACTTGCCACCTACTGAATCAGTAATTCATTGCAAACAATAAGAAGAGTTGACAAATTGACGAGTACAACTGGACAACAAACTGCTTACCATAGTTTTGGCGCACAGTGGTGAACCTGTAAATGGCTTTAATTAGGGAACCGTATCTCATATGCATTAGCTGACCCATGTGTCTGCACCACAAGTATGAGATAGAATCAGTTCAAGAAACAAACATGTACAAGAAATAAGGGAAAGCTTCTGTTTCAGAAATATTCAGAAAACTTCTTGTGAAGAAAACAAATATTCACAAAATACCAAACAAATATATAGCTCACATTAGTGATTGGCTTAAACTTCAGCAAAATAACACAACTAGACCAAGTAGACAGGTTGGCGAAAAATATAGTAACTACTCCCATCAACATATGTGGTCTAAAGAATACTCACACAATCTCAGTATATCGCATTCTCCATGCAGGAAAACCAAGGTGGCATCTTGCAGGTCCATAAACTAATAGGAGGTCAGGGTCCGGCCCTCTGCCACCTGAAATGACAATACAAAACCACCCAGAAGTTGAAATAAACTGTAAAAGTAAATCGTAAATAGTGAACAATTGATCATCTGACGGTAAACTAACCAATAGCTTTAAGTGCACCATCCATGTGAGGTTCTGTAAAGATTTTCTCTTCATGATCACCAGGTAGTGTTGCCAATTTCAAATACTTCACAAAGAGCAAGTTAGCTGCTGGTTATAGCTTCTTTTCCATCAGAGAATGAACAAAATTCTAGAGACATGCGTTTTTGGTCAACTAAGCTTTCATCTTGATAACCTTCCTGCACATGATAAATATTAAGTTGGGTCAAAAGATTTTAATCATCAGTCATGGAATAGTTCATTGTGAAAGACACATATGTTAGTACAAGTATGATAAGTACACAAAATACAGATATATGTGTGTGAGTGTGTGTCTATATAATATATATATATATATATATATATATATATATATATTACTTAGATCCCATCAACCCTACATCAGTAATCTAAGTAATAATGTAGTAAGCTTTCTGTATGCTTAACATTAAAAAAGCCTCTACAAGTCAAATAAAAAATATGGAAGTTTATTAATAACAAAAATTATTGGTAGCGAAAAACTTAACAATTGGACGTACTAACTCAATCCTGAATTCTAGATACATCTTGATGTGATTATAAATTGTGAAAACAATCTCCAAGTATATGCATGTATTTTGGTTATTGTTTTTGTTAAACTGGAGAAAAAAAAGTAAAGGAATAGAACACAGTACCTCATATACTACTGCATTTTTCAGTTTTGTCAAGATGACTTCTTTTGATTTCTTCAACACTCCTAGAAATCATAAAATGAGAAAGAATTACACAAAGGATTGTATGTATATGTCAGATTATTAGACATCAATAGGAGAAGAAGGTGAATAATTTTTTATTCACCATTACCTTCTGTGTCGTAGAGGCACACACGTTTCACACCCATAGCTTCTAGCCACTGCAGAAGCTGAATAATTTTGGAAGTTTCGTATGCCTCTTCACTTTCTACTACAATTGCCAGGTACCGTAGTTTACCTACGTTAAGGGCTTTATACTTCTTAAGTATTCCACCAGAAATGAGATAGCTCTCAAGCACATAAACCATCCACAACAGAAAGTACCATAGTCTGACAAAAAGATGCAGAATATGCCAGAGGAGCAGTAGCCCAAGATTGCCAGTCTGAACCAATATCAACCCAGGATCAACATTAAGTTTAGGTTTTATTAAGGTAAAACGCATATGAAATGAATGAATATGAATTGGCCATATTCATCTAAGTATCATAATTTGTCTGAGATAGCTATAAAGGGTCTGAATGATAATCCATTATGTTCCCTAAAAGCGCACAATGAGATTTTCTTTTCAGCTTACAAATTATCTAAAGTGTACCGTCTTCAATTTTTTCATACAAAACAGAAGTTATTCAAATGAATAATAAAAAAGGAGTCGACAGAATGTCCACTGAGAAAACTCCTAGAAACACCAAGCAAAGAAGAATGAAACACCATGAATATGAGCAACAGAGTTAAGTACTTAAGTAACTGCTGCATTGTAATCCAGATTAGCTGAAAACGAGCTACTCCTAAATTGTAGAAACCAAAGCCCATAAAGATGCCCCCAAAATGACCCAAAGCACCGCCATTATAGCACATCTATCTCCCCAGAACCAATTCCTTGTTTCTTCCTTAAAACACACAGATGTTTCTACTCACAGTTGGTCAATGTCCCAGCTGACATTACATTCCCTATTCCCTAAGAACCCTTTTCCAAAGAGCTAAAACAATTGGAAGGTGCAGAAACAAACATTCACACTCTTGGCTTCTTCTTTGCCAATAATACACCACTAAGGGGAGAGCCAAGCATAGGGTCTTCTCCTTTGAACCAAATCACAAGCATTTGCCTTCCATGAGCAATATCCTAAGATTAATACTGAAATTGAGGAGAGACATTAGCCTTCAAACTTACAGAATAGAGAGTATTGAGGAGACATGGTTATCTGTCAACTTCTTAGTGTCACATTTGCAAGAAAATTCACCCAAAGACTCTAATATCAATATTCTCTTA